>BGPT01000338.1:4924-55417 GCA_003297045.1 Symbiodinium sp. clade C Y103 | reverse complement strand
CGAAACCACTACTGGTGTTTTGGGAGCGGATTGCTTCACCACCATGAGCTTCAGACCTAGAGGATCCCGCCACACGTCAAACCACCTTTCCCCGAAGGGGGTCTGCACAGTCAGCTTGGCGATGATACGACTGTGGGTGTCGACCAAATAGTTCTCGACGCCGTACCCGCCACTCAGGCGCCAAGCATTTGAATCAATACTGCGCAGCAATGCACGTTGGTCTTCCTGGCAACGTGGCCAAGAGCAGCGAAGAAAAGCGAAATCAACTTGCCCATACAATCTGTCCGGGAAATCCATTTGCGATCCAACAGCAACACAAACGAGCTCACGCGACTGGCTAGCTGCTGAGAAAAGCGTGTATGCTGTAGATTATGCATCGTCCTTTAGCAGGCATTGTACGGCTTGATGCCAACCAAGCAAGAGCGATAGACCACCCATTGATTGCGCTAAATTCGCTGAACAGTTGCTGAGCTTTCGAAACCACAATGGGAGCTATTGCCTGTTGTGAATAAGATTTCGCACTGGATCTGACTGAGCAGCCGTGTGTATCTGCAAAGAGCTGGAGCTATGCTTCTAGCAACTGATCAACAAAAGAGATCTGGTTCACTCAATTGATTGTTTGTTTCTGCACGGGTGTTTCTGAAGATTTGTTCAGCGCTTGTGCATGTGATTAGCCACGGTTTTGTCGCGCAAACGCAAGTTCTTGATGCCCGTGCTGTTTCTTGACTGCTCATGGCAGTGTTTTTTGCTTCAGGCTGCCTTGTGGGTCGTGCGGAAAACAAAACAGACTACAGGTCATCGGACTATTTAGTCATGTGCCACCTTGCGAGGAAAAAAAGCAGCCCATACAATGATATCTTGACTGCCCTGATGCAGGTTTGCCGCTTGACGCTTTGAGGTTGCATGTGGCAGTGATGTGTTCTTGACATGAGGCTCTTGCCTGATATTTGGGTACCTGTGCGTTTCATCATGCCATTGTATGTTGCTGGAAGGAATACCATCATCGCAAATCCAGGTGCCGGTGCTATTNGCGTTTCATCATGCCATTGTATGTTGCTGGAAGGAATACCATCATCGCAAATCCAGGTGCCGGTGCTATTACTTTCGCATGTGGTGTTGCTCGGCAACAAAGTCAATGGTGGCATTGCCTTGGCAGGTGGTTTGAAGAACGTTACTGCTTGGCGTCCACAGAGGTCTTTATGGGGTGCCCGTGCTGTTCTTGCTTGATCATGTCCATCAGCTAGTTCAACAGCTGTGCTAAGCTATGTTGCTTCGGCGAAGGTTATTTGCCAGTCAAAATGTTAAAAAAAACCACATGTTCGGAACACTTTTGGAAATTGACATGTCGAAAAAGTATACGGTGCTGTGGCGGGAAGCACATTTTGAAGTGAAAAGTGTTAAAAACTGTCACGTTTGGACAACTTCTGGAAGTCGGCATGTTGGAAAAGTGTACAGCGCTGTGGCGCGAAGCGCATTTTGAAGTGAAAAGTGTTAAAAACTGCCACGTTTGGACAACTTCTGGAAGTCGGCATGTCGGAAACATATACGGCGCTGTGGCGCGAAGCACATTTTGAAGTGAAAAGTGTTAAAAACTGCCACGTTTGGACAACTTCTGGAAGTCGGCATGTCGAAAACGTATACGGCGCTGTGGCGGGAAGCNTGGCGGGAAGCCCATTTTGAAGTGAAAAGTGTTAAAAACTGTCACGTTTGGACAACTTCTGGAAGTTGACACGTTGAAAAAGTGTACGGCGCTGTGGCGGGAAGCACATTTTGAAGTGAAAAGTGTTAAAAACTGCCACGTTTGGACAACTTCTGGAAGTCGGCATGTCGAAAACGTATACGGNACATTTTGAAGTGAAAAGTGTTAAAAACTGCCACGTTTGGACAACTTCTGGAAGTCGGCATGTCGAAAACGTATACGGCGCTGTGGCGGGAAGCACATTTTGAAGTGAAAAGTGTTAAAAAACTGCCACGTTTGGACAACTTCTGGAAGTTGACACGTTGAAAAAGTGTACGGCGCTGTGGTGCGAAGCACATTTTGAAGTGAAAAGTGTTAAAAACTGCCACGTTTGGACAACTTCTGGAAGTCGGCACGTCGAAAACGTATACGGCGCTGTGGCGGGAAGCACATTTTGAAGTGAAAAGTGTTAAAAACTGCCACGTTTGGACAACTTCTGGAAGTCGGCATGTCGAAAACGTATACGGNGAAGCACATTTTGAAGTGAAAAGTGTTAAAAACTGCCACGTTTGGACAACTTCTGGAAGTCGGCATGTCGAAAACGTATACGGCGCTGTGGCGGGAAGCCCATTTTGAAGTGAAAAGTGTTAAAAACTGTCACGTTTGGACAACTTCTGGAAGTTGACACGTTGAAAAAGTGTACGGCGCTGTGGCGNTGGCGGGAAGCCCATTTTGAAGTGAAAAGTGTTAAAAACTGTCACGTTTGGACAACTTCTGGAAGTTGACACGTTGAAAAAGTGTACGGCGCTGTGGCGCGAAGCACATTTTGAAGTGAAAAGTGTTAAAACATGTCACGTTCGGAGCACTTTCTGACGATTCGATGGCGATTCGATGTCGAAAAGGTGCATGCCATTGTGGTGCGAAGCACATTTCCATGTCAAAAGTGTCAAAAACTGAGGGCTTCGGAAAGTTTTTGAAATTTGGATGTGACTACTCCACAACTACAAGTACGAGCACAAGTACAATTACAACTACGACTACAACTACAACTACGTTACCATTACATTACCACTACATATCATTACGACTACCCATTACAAAACTAGAACAGCTACAACTACATGACAGCTACAACTACAACTACTGGTAGTGACAACATAGCTGCAACACAAGGCACAACAGTTTTATATTGAGAGGTGCAGCATCGGGTATATAACGGCTTGTGAAAAATAGCAATGCGTCTGTGCACTATAGCTTCACTGGCTGCGATCTGTTTGAGGAAGCAACATACAACTTCAGCGCACAGCTCTTGGTGGATTAGAAATGGATGAGCGTTCTTCATCCAAGACTGCTTGAAACTACGAAGTTTCACATCGCAAGAGGAAAGAGGCGCGCCATATTGTTGGAACACAGAGCAACTGTCGCCACATTGTGCGCTGTTTGCAGTCCTGTTTGGGTTGTCGGATCATTGATTCAATCGCCATGGGCCATCCTTTGGTTGACACCACCGCATGTTCAACCACCGGCAAAAAGTCTTTGTGCTCCTTTTTGTTCGCGGCTGCTCTCACTGCTCTTGCGCGTATTTGTCGTGGCGCGCTGTGCACAATCACGTACATACCGTTGTGCCAGCCTAGTGCAAACGATGCAGTGGTTGTGGTTCTTTGCTTTTCTGCAGAACCACGGACAAGAAGAGAACAAGGCTGTCAAGTGGTCTCGTTACAGCGAACGCAGACGCAGTACACTGTTTGGTGTGGCAGAGCGTCATGCATCATGCTTGGCTTGGCGCCGTGCTTCACAGCGACTATGCAATCCAACAACGGTTCTTCTAATCTTTCTTGGTCTTTGAACTAAGTGCTTACATCAATCGCTTCTGCGCATGCCTGTTGCAAAGAAAGCTCAAGCATACCAGTGCATAGAAAGGCTGAGCACATCAAGTTGATCGTAGAGCATGTGACGAAGTATGCTGGCTGCTTTCACGGCTTTGTGGCAGCATTGCTGATCTTCGCATATTGCCTGCGCTGTTGACTTTTGCATGGCCTTTACAGGAAGGCGGCTCTGTGTACCATTTGTTACCGCGAAAGCCTTACCTGGTCCAGTTTGAAGGGGGTAGCGCATGCCATGTGGGTGGTTAACCCTTGGATTGCGTGCAAGCTGCAAGAGCATCAAGGGAACAGGGCAACACAACACTAGCCCACCCGCTTGCAAACGGCATGCTTTTTTTGAGGCCCGGAGCTTGCCTTCTAAGCACACTGGTGTTCATTGCTACCAAAACAGGTTTAGCAACGATTCTTGTCTCGATGAACGGTAGGCATGCAGCGGGATGCAAAATGAACTTTGCGCAGCATGCGTCTAACATGTGAACAAGCGTCGGCCTTTGCGAAAACTTGCGGATGTAACGTTTACCATCGCAATTGCCGCATCACAGGGGATGAGCGTGGCAAAGGCCTCTTNGAAAACTTGCGGATGTAACGTTTACCATCGCAATTGCCGCATCACAGGGGATGAGCGTGGCAAAGGCCTCTTTCTGGGCCCACGCTGATGTTGCAGCGCATGCAAGCCAAAATGTTTGCTTCTAGTGGCCCAGCAAATATCACCATCATAGCATCAGCTTGTTCTGCACCTTATATGTTCGCTAGAAGAAGGCATGCCAAGAACAAAGGACAATCTACAACAAGGCTGGAGAAACAAGCTGTTGTTGGCAATCACACAGCATAACATTACCACAGCCAGCACGCGGATAGAAATACGGCATCAGCAAGCTTGTGACTTTGATGTCCTTCAACAGCTGATTAATGACAAAGGTGCTGTGGGGCTTGCAGGTGTACAATCCACGGCGTTGCTTTAGAGCTACCTGTGCATTTCCCAGCTGCTTGCGGGCTAGAGCGGCTAGGGTCCAGCTGCTGGTGTGCATCTTGCGTGCAGCTTACTTTTTTTTCGCGGGCCTCGACAGCAGCGACAAGCAAATCCAAGCATTGACCGAGCAACTGTGCGCTGACGATTGGCCGCGACAGCACAGACAATTTCTTTTGAGTCTTGATCCTCTTGGCCGCAATGAAAAATGCTAAGCCGCGCAGAAGCAAAGAATGTTTCAGAACAAGTATGTTGGTTGCTTTCGCAAACTTGCTGGTTGTCTGGTCAGTCGTTGCCTGTGTTTGTCGGTCCGCATAGCTGCTGTTCCCGCCCCTGCGTGCAATGAAAAGCTTTGGCGAACACGCAGTGTGTCCCATGTCTTTCCATGGTTGCGGCTCCTGTGTTGATAAACAGGCATTACGATTGGACTGCTCAAATTGCTTACAGCCTTCTTGCTGAAACCCTGGAAATGTGAGCCCATGTTCCATGACAGGGCAGGGCATCAATACTCCTGTCCATCACGTGGTCTGCCAAGCATCACTTGCGCCGAGAGCTCGCATGTATATATTTGTTTGCCAACATATGAATGGCTGTCTGTTGCTGATGGCAGAGCAGCTGCTATTTCAAACAACCAAAGGCTTGAATAGCACGGGCTTCTCAAGAAAGGATGGCTTGCGGACGGAAGATCACGCGGCTTGTCAAGGCACTCTACTATACTATCCGCAGCGCAGCACCGATATAAACCAACAACCGGACATGCTACGGTTGTTATGGTCTTTGTTGGTCATGCTCACAAAGCACAAGGGCAGTTCGCTGTTGTTTTGCAACTGGAGCATTGCAACTACAGCAGGCGGCAGCAGTTTTTGAGTCCGCGTTTGCGACTGCGACTTCGCTTGGAATTGCGGTTGGTGCTGGTTGCTCAACCCACCTTTTTCTTGACGTGTTTCTCTGCTTCTCTACAGCTTGCCTGGATGGTCTTAGAGGGTTGGTGATGTTCCGATCACAACATCATCTGGAATTGCGCTGATGACGCGTTTCAGTTGCAAGTGGCCTAGCTAGCAGCAGCGCTATTCCATCATCACTGCTTAATGCTTAAACGGCACCGCAGCAACAAACAAAAGGAAAGGGATATACAACTTCGTATATAACACGTACAAGCTGCGTTGGTTGTTTGCTGTGAACATCTACCTGCTTTGAGGGTTGGTGATGTTCAATGGCATGCTGTTCGGTGACAAGTTGCGCATACCAAGAATAAATTTCAACTACCTCGCAACAAAAAGACAAGAGAGATTGACAACAAACCCTTGTGACAAACAGCTTCACGGTAGGTGCTCTGATTGGTTTGTGCATAATATGAGGAAGCTGTGCTGAAATGGTGGATACATGGGCCATCAATATGGGCAAATGCGGCTTCAATTTTCGTCATGTAGTGACTCAAGAAAAATCAGCCTGATGCATGTGAGCTATTGACTAGTCTCGCCATATTTGATTCATTGATCAGCGACAATTCTGCTGTGGTAGCTGCGCTGAAACACATGGTTTGGAGCAAGTTGCGCGCTGCGACGTCAGCTGCTGGATGGAACAATGAGAACGTTTAGTCTTTCATCACTGCAGCGACAAGAGCCAACAACCATGCAGCGCGAACAGCTTGATGAACCACACACGTCCACGCGCAAACGGCTTGTAGTAAGCATGTGAAGACAACATATAGCATTCTTGGATGCTTTTCTTTCAAGAACGAGAAAGCCATCTTTCAATCCTCTTCTGGGAAAATGGAAGGCTGGGCGCATAGGAGGGTGGCCATCGGATCTTCTTTGCCGACCAGGTTCACAAAGTATACCGGCACTTCCAGCAACACATCTCGTAGCACAGTGATCACCCGATTCATGGAAGCGATGTCCGGATTGAGGTGCAGATACCGTGCACAGGTGCTTTGTTCTGTGTCGCGTTTGGCTGGAATGGAAGTTACTGGGATAGCTTTGCCTTCGAAGTTATGTTGAAAATTACAGATGCCACCAAAGAAAAAGAGCACGTAGCTGTAGCTGACCGTGGGTTCGCTATCAGCTTCGGTTGCCGCTTTTGCAGCAATGAACTGCTGTTCCAGTCTAGCCACAACATGCATGCAACCTCTTGGGGGCATGGCGTTGAAGGGCTTTGGCACTGATGTCATCGCATCAGGCGCAAGATGCTTCCACGGGAAGGGCAGCGCGGCTTGTATGGGACATAGAAATTTTACAAGTAGCTCCGGCGTACACGAAAGGTGGCTTTTCGTCGCCTTATGTGTTAGGATGAATTGCACGAATGCCAGTGCTGTTTGCCAACCCCTGCCGCTGTAGAGGGTGACATGGTGGTCACTCATTTGAACCCTGGCATCGCTAGGATCTGGCGATCGTGGTGTCAGTGGTGTTCCCACAGCCAGGCGCAAATGTGAAATCGCTTCCAAATCTTGCAAGGTGCGCACCCGCGAGTCGGGAAATGCCCGGATTGCTTCATTGGCAATTGCTTTGATTTGAAAGCTGAAGGCACCCTCGCCGACGCCTGTCATCTGCACCTGCCACAACGTTGCCTCCGCTGCGGCTCCTCGGCCATATGCACAGAGTTGCAATCGCCCGCAAAGTGAAACACAAGTGATGCTTGCCAAGTCAATTGCGGTCCTTCAAAGACCCATGAAGCCAGCCCCCAATGCCGTACGCATGCTATGAGCTGTGCATCATTGCTTGCGTCGAAGCGTTTGGTTTTGACGGCTCTGTCACGCCGCATATCCATAGTGGTTTCTGTAGCGCAGGCATGATCACGTTTCACCGGCATCTTGCAGCAACAAAGCGTGAAGAAGACAGCAACACAAAGCTTTTCACAGGCAACCTGCAAGTAGAGCTGCTTCAGCAGGCAACCTATTGGAACTGAGTAGGAACAGTTGCCACATAAAATCTCACACGACAACAAGGCTACAGCTCACGCATTCAGTGCACAAGCTTTGCTGACATGCAGGCGGAGCAAAGGGAACCACGCAGAGCTATAGGTAGCATTCTTCCCTTTGATCCAAGACTTCACATGGGAAGTTGCTTGCATTGCTGCACATATATGGTGGATTGCTTCAATCTCATTTGTTTCACTTCAACGGCGCTTGCTTCTGGAGCAGGACAAACGTATGTGCCGTTGTGACTTGTGTCTTCTTGCACGCGACAAGAGGATGACCAAAGCTATTGCCGCTATGCACCTTCTCTTGTGCCGAATCCGCCAGTACGCTGGCGCGGGAGTTTACCCAAACAAGCGCATGGTTCAAGAGCGTTCCTCTTTCTTGCGTTTCTTTTTTATCCTGCCACTGTCATGACAGGGTAAAAGCAAGCACAAGTTCTGTTTTGGCCACCTGATGCAGCGAGCAAATCTGCGGGCATAAAGCAGACATAAGACAAGCCAAATGCAAGTGACCTTGCTAGGTTTCACCATGGCTGGACTTGTTGGGGACCCAGCACGCTTGACAGGCTTTTCATTGCAGGAAAGGCAGTCACAAGCAAAGAATGAATGATCAGCAATGCCAATCGGCAAGTACCGCGGGTATGAATACCTGGCTCACACGGGTGCGCTTTGAACCAATCGGTTGATGAATTTGTCAGGTAACACATGGCTTGTTTCTTGCACGGATGAAGAAATTTCATCCAACACAGCTTAAAGCTACCTTGCAGCCAACAGATTTCACGTGACAACAAAAGCGGCCATATTACGTGCAGCCAAACAAATATTGCCATACTGCGCAGCGCTTGCCTGTCTGATTGTGTTGGCTGAAGGCCTTTTTCTTACCACATTCACAACATTGTTTCATAAACGGCTGGCTATCATTCAGTTGCTACCGCTCTTTGCAAGTGATCAACCCAAAACATGTGGAACAACCAGCGAATGTTTACTGTTTTCTTACCGCCTCTATCATAGAGGGATGGTCTTGTGTTGTGCAGCGCATTGATTATCACGGCTGATGTTAAACATACACATAAGTCAGTGCGTTTGCTTCTGGTGTGCGTTCACTCCCTAGCACACACATCAAGAACCAAGTACACGGCTAAGATTCAATGGCGATCCAACAACGGTTGCTATGGTCGCGTCCTTGCTTTAGTCATGCACGGACAACATTTGCCAGCACTCCGCTATGTTTTGACAGCTTGCAAGGGTTGTAGTCAAAACAGTTGCATGGACAGGATAGCAAAAGGTGAATCAACAAGGTCTTGGATATGCCTCTCGCTGATTGTAGCGTCGGCGTTCTTGGCTGAAGCCAACACCGTGTAGTTATAGTTGCCATGGCGCCAAGCTTTCTACAACAATAAGACAGAGCTGCGTCATAGTCCGTCCACACTACTGCTTGAAGGTCACGACGCCTCTTTCAAAGCTTGTTGCGGCGATTCAGTGGTTATTTAGCCCCAGCTTCTGTTACCTACAAGGCAGCAGAGCAATTGCCCTCAGGTTCTGGAGCTGGCAATGTTGATGCGGTTTCACAACATATATCAAAGGAAAGTGGAAAGGATAGAATCAGCATTGCGCGCAAACAATCTGTGTATATATATATATATATGCGTGTGTGTGCGTGTGTGTGCATGGTGTGTTTTGCGCATTTTGACTTCGAAATGTGCTCCTGACCACAACGGTGTACACTTTTTAAGCATATTGACTTTCAAAAATGCTTCAAACATGGTGCGTTTTGTACATTGCGACTTGGAAATCCACCTCTCGCTACAACGGCGTGCGCATTTTCAACATCTTCAAAGTCAAAAGTGCTTAAACATGGTGTGTTCTGTACATTTTGGCTTCAAAATGTGCTCCTGGCTACAACGGCGTACACTTTTTTAACATATTGACTTTAAAAAATGGTTCAAACATGGTGCGTTTTGTACATTGCGACTTGGAAATCCACCTCTCGCTACAACGGCGTGCACATTTTCAACATCTTCAAAGTCAAAAGTTGTTCAAACATGGTGTGTTTTGTGCATTTTGACTTCGAAATGTGCTCCTGGCTACAATGGCGTACACTTTTTAACATATGCACTTCCAAAAGTGCTTAAACATGGTGCGTTTTATACCTTTTGACTTCGAAATGTGCTTCTGGCTACAACGGCGTACACTCTTTTAACATGTTCACTTTCACAAGTGCTTCAAACATGGTGCGTTTTGCACATTGCGACTTGGAAATCCACCTCTCGCTACAACGGCGTGCGCATTTTCAACATCTTCGAAGTCAAAAGTTGTTCAAACGTGGTGTTTTTCGCATTTTGACTTCGACATGTGCTTCTGACTACAACGGCGTACGCTTTTTTAACATGTTCACTTTGAAAAGTGCTTCAAACATGGTGCGTTTTGTATATTGCGACTTGGAAATCCACTTCTGCCATGCGCATCCATGTTGAAATCTGCAGCGCGGGTACGACCACGCTTCACCGGCATCACTGGCTGCGGTAGGTCAGGTAGGCAACGCAGCGCTACTAACAAGCAGATGTGAAGAAGACCACAACAGAAGCTTTTGCAAGCAATCTGCAAGTAGAAAAAGTTTCCTCCGACCTATGGCAACGATGACGAACTCACACGCCAAGTTCAATGCCGTGACAAGAAGATTGCAGCGCGCATCAAGAGCATAAGCTGTGTCACAAGCTGCGTCACACACTGGGTGAAACATATCAAGACACATATAGCTTAGTGCACTGCTCTTCGACCCACGACTTCGCATGGGCTGCCGCTTACATAAGGCTTATGCCATGTTACGTTTCAAGCGGCTTGTTTTCATCACAGCCATCGCATTTGGCTTGCTGCAGTGTAATCGCGCATGCGCCTGAAGCAGCACAAATCACATGCATGTGACCAAAAATGATAATGACAATTCATTTTTGCGATGCGCTGCAGTCCAGCCAGACAAGCGTATGCTTCGAGAACGTTCCCCTTTCTTGTGTTTCCTTCTTCTGCTTCTGCAAGCGTCGCGACAGGACATGCATGCTGCTGAGCTGTTGAGTAAGCCCATGCCTCTTGAGGCAGCTGATCCTCTACATCTTGCGGAGGCATGCGTGATTGGACCATCTTGCAGCAACAAAGTGCGAAGAAGACAGCAACACAAAGCTTTTCACAGGCAACCTGCAAGTAGAGCTGCTTCAGCAGGCAACCTATTGGAACTGAGTAGGAACAGTTGCCGCGTAAAATCTCACACGACAACAAGGCCTTCTCTTGTGCCGGATCCGCCAGTACGCTGGTGCGGGAGTTTACCCAAACAAGCGCATGGTTCAAGAGCGTTCCTCTTTCTTGCGTTTCTTTTTTATCCTGCCACTGTCATGACAGGGTAAAAGCAAGCACTCAGGTGAAGTTCTGTTTTGGCCACCTGATGCAGCGAGCAAATCTGCGGGCAGAAAGCCAACCTAAGACAAGCCAAATGCAAGTGGCCTTGCTAGGTTTCACCATGGCTGGACTTGTTGGGGACCCAGCACGCTTGACAGGCTTTTCCATTGCAGGAAATGCGGTCACAAGCAAAGAATGAATGATCAGCAATGCCAATCGACAAGTATCGCGGGTATGAATACCTGGCTCACACGGGTGCACTTTTGAACCAATCGGTTGGCGAATTTTTCAAGTACCACATGGCTTACTTCTTGCACGGATGAAGAAACTTCATCCAACACAACTCAAAGCCTTCTTGCAGCCAATAGGTTTCACGTGACAACAAGAGAGGTCATATTACTTGCAGCCAAACAAATATTGCCATACTGCGCAGCGCTTGCCTGTTTCGTTGTGTTGGCTGGAGATCCTTTTTCTTAGCACATTCACAGCAGTGATTCATCAACGGCTGGCTCTCAGTCAGTTGCTACCGCTCTTTGCAAGTGATCAACTCAAAAAATGTAGAACAACCAGCGAATGTTTACTGTTTTTCTTGCCGCTGCTCTTGCCGATGGTCTTGTTGTGTACAGCAAAGCAATTCTTTTTGATTATCACGGCTGATGTTGAACGGGTACGCAAGTTAATGCGCTTGCATCTGATTGCCCAAGATCAAAGTGTACAATCATACCACCAGTTGTTGATGCACCGCGATCACTTGTTGGTCTGCGCACCAAGAACTGAAAAGATAAGTAAGGCAAACGAATTGCTGCTGTCATCGATCTGCTACAGCACCAGCGTCATGAACAGACGAAAAAGAACGTGTGTTTTGTACATTTTGACTTCGAAATATGCTTCTGGCTACAGGGGTTGGTTTGACACTAGGCAGGTGCGTAACTTGTTGCAGCATGTTCTGCAACATCTAAGGTTGGTGTGGACATCGTGGAAGGAAGGGCTATGTTGATGCTCCTTGCTGAGCACATCGCACACCCATGGCAGGCGCATCGCATTTGATCTGGGCCGCGCATTGGACTACAGTAACATAAGTTCTTGCCACACGAAAAACATTGCGCATGTAGGCTTGTTCCCTGGTGATTGTAGCAAGGGCCATCCTTGCTGCAATGTGCTTCGACAGGTGTGTTTGAGTATCAATTGAAGTTTCACCTGCGCTGATATCCCGCAACTGCCCCTGTTGTTTCACAGATATCTGTCTGAATATGAGTATATCCTGGATGTTTCGAGCAAATATCGATAACGATCGATTTCAGTGGGAAAGAAATTTATGTGCCTGGCACGTGTACAAACCACTAGGGTGCTCATATGAGTGCAGCAGGTCATCCAAGGGCGCACTCACTCTGATAGTTAATTTGAACATCACATTGCTTGCAAGGGGCTTGCGCTAATATATATTTGCGCAGCAATTTATTCAAAATGCGTATCAACAAGATCTTGTCGCTGATTGTAGCTTTGATCTTGTCCTGTCTGCATACCTGGCAGTAGAGTCAGCTTGGCAACCTGTTGTTGCTTTGTATAATCTGCGTGTGGCAACCCTCATTGCCCTTCGATGAGGAGCCCAGCTGACTAAGTGCAAATGCAACAGCACTGACACGCAAACAAAGCCACAATGCCAAATTCCTTGCTTGCTGGGTGATATTCACTACGCCGCATGATGTTGTGCTATTTCACAACAAGCATTTCTTGGATGCCTTGGAGCAAGACTCACACGAACTGGAGTTGCTTGGCGCTGATTGTGTTGGCCACACATTTCTCGATACGTTTCTTTGCTTCTTCGAAGAACAGCGCGCAGCAAGAGAAATTGGCCGTGACTCATTGATCACAAGGCGGTCAAGTAAATTGCTATAGTGAAAACAAAAGCAGCACACATGCCTGCAGAGCTCCACACACCATTGTCTGATTGGCACCGCGTTTCAAAAGCGATTGCAGTGTCACGACGCGGATCAACCCCGCTTTTGCTTGTTTTTCGCGGGCATACCGCATCAACACACTCGAGCTTGCCACTCACGATGCTCTTTCAGCGGTCATTGACTCTGGCTTAATCCTCACCGCTGTCAGAAGATAATACAATTGCTTCGCTAGCAAGTCTCACATGAGCCATGGCATCAAGCGCAGGACATACGATGGTTCTTTGAAACTCAGTACGTCTTGGCTCACAGAAAAATTGCTTGGCACCGTGCATTAACTTCTTCAGCTCTTCAACTGTTTCATTGTTCAGGTTTGTTAGCATTGTGGGGTGAAATTTGATAGAGATCGACCCATTTGTTATCACGGTCACAAACGAAGCCAGGCGCTTTGCGCTCTTGGGGGCAACTGTTCACAAAGCCGGTTGTCATATATAACTAGCGGACGGAACCACGGGTAGTCTGCGAACAGCTTTGCGAAAGGCGCGGCGTAGTTGAACTGAGCTCATACCGGTTTCTGACAAAATGTTTTCCAACTTTGCTTGTCAACTTGTTCAGGAGCTTGCTTTGCCTGGCAGCCTGGCGCGCAAATTGGCAACCATAGGCTGAAAGAAAGGCGTCCGTCTTAACACTATAGACATCAGCACTGTAACAGAACCTGAAAAGGAGAACAATCTTGCAAGTATGCCTACTCTGTTTTGTCCCCATACAGCATATGTATTACAATGGTTTATTGTCATCGTTTGCTGCCACAATTTTGAATTAAAGCTTGCCATCGGCCAATTGCAACGTTCGCTCCATTTACTCAGCAGCTGTGACGCATCTGAACAACTGACCGATGGTCCAAGCATGCACGGGCTTCATGTCAACGGTAGGCACATAGCAGGACCCTTTGCAACTTCAAGACTTGGCCCTTAAACTCGGCTTGCTGCGCATGTATTTTTTCAAAACTGCCGGCACGTGTCATTGATTACATTTCTTTCTCCTGACAATGACAAAGAACATTTGGGATATAATGTCAGGTATGGGCACATGCGAACCTGGTAATCAGTTTCTGGAATGTTGTCGATAGAGAGCAGGTCGCAGTCCCAGCTCTTGTAGGTCTCAAACGAGCAGTTAATCAACCGCATGAATTTCTGAGCTTGCCTCTCACGGGGCTGCTGTAATGTTCACATACCTTGGTTCAATCTCCGCCGCTGTCGGAAGATATCAGCACAATGGACTCTCGGCGGCGGAGCTCTTTGCGGATTGTTTTTGCCAATGCATGTGCCATCTCGGATTCCTTAGTGCTGCAGTGCATGCGCCGGTGGCTGAGGGACAATCCTATGGTGAAATGCGTGGGCATGTGATGGCATATACACAACAAGCTCAACATACATGCCGACATATTGAATCGCAGTCAGAGGCTCACTGTCCATCAGGTAAGCGCACTTCTTCTCCAGAATTGTACTGGATGTTTGTTTTAACAATCGTCTTTGAACAACTTGCGGCGGCGGGGATGTCTTCACCAGCGTCTTGTCCTTCACGGTTGGAGCACCCATGGTGAACAGCAAGACAAAAGTCACAATGAAAAGCAGCGCAACAAGACAATGAGCGGGATTGGTCCGCGCTGTCAGCAAAAGTATATGAAACGCTAAATGACCGCTGCATTAAATGATAGCAATCCCAAGAAGCATGCCTTGCCAAGCGAACTGCAAAGCAATCAAAAAGCGATATGATGCTCACATCATGAGACCTTGCTTTTAGGCAACGCTTAAACTTTCACATTGTAGCGCTTTGGAACAACTACAACAACGCATACGCAAAATCTTGACACACATTGACTGATGCCAGAGGGGGCTGGAGCTGCTATGCGTGTTATGGTTTGGGTAGCGTCTCTTTGACTTGTCTGTAAGGCGCGCGATATGTGAGCATTCGGTGCATGGACCGTGATTTCAACCGCTGTGCTTCACCGGTTGTATCAGGCAAAATAGGTGCCGCCCACGGGCGCTGCAGCAATAAGCTTTAACAGCCGGTCCAATAAGTCTCGATGGGTCAGGCACCAGGTTTTCTTGAGCTCCCTTGCTGCTGTCTCATTTGTCACAAGTTGGTGGGTAATCATTGCGTGGTAACAGCCTGACCAGGTTCTGTGCCGGCGGGGCGTCTTGCCATCGAACCTGCGTCGGCAACTCTGTGCATAAGCCTGTAAGATGAGCTGAACGGCCTTTGGCGGCACGGTTGACGACTCTTCAGTCTTGCCCAGCATGTCAGCTAGGGCAGCAAATTCCTTGTAATGCCTGCGCCAGCCGGCACGAGGGTAGTCCCCGACAGTGCCATCCACAAAAGCGCGCTCGAGCAATGCGGCGAAGTCTTGCGGCCGGTCTGCACTGGCGTCTACCTGGAACAGCCGCATGTTGACAAAGGCTTGTTGCACGCATAGCACATCTATACGCGAAGAAGCTTGCTGGGACAGTCGCAGTTGCGACAAATGCTGGAAAGTCTGTCCGGCATCGATGGATACAAAACATAAATCCATGGTGCGGCCCAACTGCGCCGACGCTGCTTCCACGTTGCATGACCAGGGCAAAGCCACAGTGAGCATGCCAAGCTCTTCCCCTGATGCAGCCAT
The DNA here is from genome assembly GCA_003297045.1 of Symbiodinium sp. clade C Y103. Taxonomy (NCBI): domain Eukaryota; class Dinophyceae; order Suessiales; family Symbiodiniaceae; genus Cladocopium; species Cladocopium sp. clade C. The sequence continues at coordinate 40,026 of BGPT01000338.1, read as the reverse complement.
ACTGAAGTTCAAAGTGCACTGTGCCTGGTGCGGCATGATTGGCCGCTGCAAAATCTTGCGCGGCAGCGGGGCGTGCTTCTTTGGTTTTTTGGTTAGCACTTTCAGCACAATGTGAATGTTGCCGCTTGGATGTTCCCCGCAAGTGGGGAAGGCTGGTTCGACCAATTCCAAGTCGCTCAGCAGGGTCACGCTGTCCTTGTATGTGGCCCGTTTGTCGCGGGTATATTGCGACAGGTACTGAAAGAGCGGCATATCGAACGCATTGGTCACTGCGATTTTGTTTGCTGCGACACCGCCCAGCATCTCTTCAAGATAGGGGATGATTTTCAGGCTATCTACGCAACAGGCGCTGTATGGCAAAGCGGCTTGCGCGGTGAAGCATGGGGTGGTCGTTTCCCCGCGCTTCAAATAGAAATGAAGCGAGTACATCTTGTTCCAGACGACCAAAGCCGGCTGAGTGAGGATCCAGGCCATGGTACGCAGCAAATCAACAACAAGAGAAGAACTCTGCACGTTGACAACAAGCATTTGCGGGTCTGGCTGAAAGCTTTCACACAGCACACAGCGCAGTACAGGAGTGAACACATGTGATGTGATCAGCGCAGTGATGTGATCTTGCTCAAATGACACTGGGAATTGCCCCGCTGCTTTCCAAATCATTCATAATAATATGTTGCCACCGCTGCAATGAGGACAACGCGTGTCATGCCAAGCTGTTGCCTACCATAAAGCATGCGACTGATTTTCCGTGATGCACGCGCTGATCTTGTAGCTGCTTGGGCTGCTGTAGCGGTCCAAAATTTCTTGTTGTGCGCCAGAAGAGCCAAGCGCCAGCCGCGGGCACCGTTTCGCATTGCAAGATGCTGAAGGTCATCAGAAGTCAGAAGCCGCATCAAGATCTATTAGCACATAGTCTCAGCCTATGGCCCAACCTAAAACATGACTGCTGCAAGCCATCCCACAAGACGCCGCCATGTGCTTAGTCGAAGCATCAACAGCGTTCGGGACGAACGGTGTTTTGGAATACATTGACGCCCAAGTACATCAAACACATGGAAGCCAAGGGCTTCGTTGATGCTAGGATATCACCGCCTGGCTACCCAGTGAACAAGAGTTTTTCAGCCCTTGGGTCATCTTGGATATCATACGATCCATGACAGCAAGAATTTTGAGCCCGCCGCAGAGCCGTATGGCCATACCGCACAATGGTAGCAACTGCCTTCACGGCAACACAAGAAACAAGCAAGAGCAAACACAACTAGAGACACAACACATGCCCGTGTTTTTCGCTACTGAATACGTCAGTGCTTTGCAACTGGCGCTAGAGCAGCATGCGCAAGGTGAAGCAGTGGCAATCTTTGCTGAATGTGTTCTTGACAACACACCGCTGGCGCGTGAACTATCTGCACATTGCCACACGGCTGTCATACATGGCGACGCCAAAGCCTCTCTGGTCGCAGCGTATATGCCTGAACAAAGAACAGTGCGACAAGTAGCATACTTTTAGAAGTACATCCACTGGTCTGACAAGCAGCAGTTCACGCGCACGTTGTGAAGTTTTTGCGTGCTGTCTTTTCATGCAGGTGGTTTCCGCATCGCTGGTGATAAAGCCTTCTTGGGGCCGATGGCACGATCTCACAAATGTGACGCACGCTCACACTAGCAGCTGGTATGTCTTCAACCCGCCAGAGGATCTGGCGCGAAAACAACAGGTGCGGCAACATCGCTATCGTGCGCTGTGGCAGTGTTGTCTTCTTCCAGCTTAACAGGCAGACCCCTGCTGGATGCCCTGGTACTTGCGCCAGCATCATGCACAGGGGCGGCAGGGCTTGGCTTTTGTTCTTTGTGGTTCGATTCCGCCGGAAGGCTTTCTGCCGATCTTTTCTTGGATCTGCTTGATCTCAGTGGCAGATCATCTTTTCCTGTGCGGTAGACGTGCCAACCAAGGGCCAGATCCGGCTGCCAATAAGGTACAGCTGTTGGTAGGCGTGTTGCCTCTGCGAGCATCAAGCCGTATGGGTTTTTGGGAATCTTGCTATTGGGCGGCAATTGATGCTCTTCTTGTCGCGCTTTCACATCTTCAGGTGTGAGCGCGATGGAGNATCAAGCCGTATGGGTTTTTGGGAATCTTGCTATTGGGCGGCAATTGATGCTCTTCTTGTCGCGCTTTCACATCTTCAGGTGTGAGCGCGATGGAGTTGATAATCTTCACTCGCCCATGGATTTGACCTTCTGTGCCAATCCAGGTATATCCCGGACGAGATTTTTTGGCGCCAATCAGCATTGTTTTGCCATTGTCCAAAACGTCATCCATGCTTGACACACGTAAAACCATGATGCGGTCACCCACGTGTGGGTGGGATGCTGGCTCTTGCGGCAATGGCAAATCTTCTGACAAGTGGGCGAGCCGCCGCAGTTGCGGGTTCTGCGGCGGGTTTGCCACACCTGCCGCGTTCACCGACATCACAGCAGTAAAGCAAAGGAAGAGAATGGCAACAACAAGCGTACAACACAAGCGGCTGAACAGCGGCGATGATTTTCAGGGTGTGCGGGCAGCCAGGCAAAAACATATGGCAAGTGATTCATGCGTGTCAGCATCCCTCATATATATGTGCAAGGGTGGCATTGCAAAACAATATGATCTGACTGGTTTGTATAAAGGCATGTTGCCCCAAGTCAGGTTTCTGTTTGGGGCTGGTTGCGCCCGGGTTTTTCACCAGCTATAGCTCACACAGACAACTTGCACCAGGGTCATGGTAGTAGTAGTAGTAGTAGTAGAAATAGTAGGAGGAGTAGGAGTAGTAGTAGGAGTAGTAGTAGTAGTAGTAGTAGAAATAGTAGGAGGAGTAGGAGTAGGAGTAGGAGTAGGAATAGTAGTAGTAGTAGTAGTAGTAGTAGAAGTAGAAGTAGAAGTAGAAGTAGAAGTAGAAGTAGAAGTAGAAGTAGAAGTAGAAGTAGTAGTAGTAGTAGTAGTAGTAGTAACCATTTTCAGCGCTCAGATGACCTTGGATCACACCATTCAAAGAAACAAAAGCTTTGGATTCACTACGGGATTATACCACGCAAGTCTGGCAGCTGCTTTGACAACAACACGCGAAACAAGCAGGAGCGAGCTCATTGTATCGCGCAGCACATGTCTGCTGACGCTCGCACTATTAAAATATTATCAGCACTCCAGGTGTCTTGGGACAATGGCAACTGTGGCAGCACCCTCGTGGTGTCCAAACACTTTGCAACAAAAGAACACGATCTGGTTGGTTCGCGCACAGGCGTTGCCGCCGCAAGGCGATTAGTCTATGTTGGGACTGGTTGCGTCCGAATTTTAACGCGCCATAGTTCAACGAGCAAAATTACAGCAGTGTTTTTATGGCGTCAGCGCCTGCCTTCTTGACCAGTTCCATCGGTTCATGTAGACGGGTGCGGCATACTGCAAAACCATGGTCACAGGTATGGATCCGCTGCGCATGGCAACTATAAGCGTTGGCACCCCAGAGCACCAGGGGTTCTCAGTTGGTTCAAAGTCAGGTTCCGATGCGGGAAACAAGAATTGCGCATCACCAGCAGCAAGGATATCCAATACCCGTTCAAACACAATGCCTCCCTGCAGATGCCTGTTCATGTACCCAAAAGCTTCCAATGAGGTCATACCTTTGTATGCCCGCCGAGCGGAACTCCAGACGCTAAGGTAAGGGTCTTCGCCGCCGTGCCATGTACTGTTGTCTTTGAAAGTCACCTTGCGCAGATGTAGCACGTCCAGGTGCCCAAAGCCTGGAAACCTCAAGGGTGCCAGCTCCAAGTATTTGACTACTTGGAGGATCTCCCGCTTCGCGGCTTGCAAAACGGTGGCTGCGGTGCGGCTGGAAGCGCATGCCTCGCGGGATACCTGTGCCAGCTTCAGCAGCATGCAGCCATCCAAGAGCTCTGGAATAGCAGGACACAACAAAAAAAATGGCAAGTCTCGCTCGGCGCCAGCAAAAGGCATACCAGCAAGCTTTTGCGCGGCTGTCGTAAGAGCGGCTCTATTGTTTTTTTGGCCGGCGTGAAAGATTTAAGACATTGCTTCGCCGGGGACCGGGGACAAGCGCTTTTTAGCATTGGTTGAATTCATTGCAGTCGAACTCGATATAATAATGGACCTGTTGCGCCCACAAAGTTGCAGCTGTGTGATCAAATCCATTTCTTCTTACGTTAAGCCAACAGCGAAGCCAGGAAGGGTGTGAAGATCTTTCTTTTGTAAGTGGCCTGCGTGTACCGGATGCATAGTGCCACCGGCAAGCATCTGTGACGCACTGCGATAAGAAGCCCTGGCCCGGTGCAATGCGCTGGTCCCACCACAGCTTCTATTTCGGAATCTGCCTCCGATGGCGAGTAGAGGAAGTCGGCTTTGCCAGCAAGCAGCATCTCCATAAACTTGTTGAAGCCAAGCCATTCTTGTAAGTGACTGTTCATGTGCTGCATGATTTCGATCGGTGACAATTCAATGCCTAAATCATGTGCCGCAGCCCACTCGCTGAAATCGTTGCCCCGGCCAACGTAGTAATTGAAACTGTTGCACATGAAGCGCGTCGCTTGCTCGCATAGCTTTGGGTGATGCGGGGGATCCCATTTATGTAGACTGCGAAGCTGCACCTGCAGCTGGTCCGTGGGATCGAAACCCGGGTAATTCACCGTGGAGGCATGCTTCAAAAATTCCGTGATCTTCAGGATTTCCAGCCATGCCTGGCGAAGAGTCTTGAGCACACTGTGGGAAGCCTCATGGGCCGTGCTGCAGAGCCGCGACACACTTGGCAGCGCCCAGCCATCTAGCAACTCCGGCAAAGCAACACAAAGAACGGAAAACGGCACAGTTACAGCTGCGGTAACACATGGATCTGTTGCGCTGGCTTTCATGTTTGTGACAAAACTCCAACTTTTCTATGCAGCAGCTGCTTCTTGCTACTAGAAAGAGTTTATATACACATGTATTTTCGGAGCTAGATCTAGCTACCACATGCTGTACATATGCTGTCATGAAGCACACTGTGACGATTTTTTTTTGCATTAGCACGCTGCTCGCTGTCACACACTTTTTGCTAAGGTTTGCCATTCGTGGTGGCTGTTCTTCAATGAAGCTCTGCAATCGCCCTGCTTGCGATAGTGGCATATACTACATCACTGCATGACGTGTGCTGCTGGGCGTTGTCAATGTTGAAACCCATGGCCAATAAATCTTCTTGTAGTAAGTACTTTGCGCATAGCGCAAGCTGAAAGCGATTGGCAGGGTCCCGTGACGCAAGGCAATGATGAGACCCGGCCCTGCACAGCGGGAAGGATGGACTGCGCCATTCCCATCAAGGCTCGTCAAGCAAGGTGAATATAAAAAGTCGGCTTGACTGTCCACCAACAGCTTCAAGCACCATCCACAGGCAGGGTATTGCTTCAGGTGGTCGTTCAAGTGCTGCATCATTGCCAGTGGCGGGGTGCCGGTCAAATTTGGATGAGCTGTCATCCAAAGGCTGAAGTCATTTCCACGGCCGCTATAAAAGTTGAAACTTTTGCCCATGTGCGGTATCACACTGGCGCACAGCGCTGCATGGTTTGGCGGTTCCCATTTGAACAAGGCGTACATGCGCACAATCAATGCATCATCGGGCTCAAACCCTGGCAATCGCAAATCCCGCTTTCTTTCCAAGTACATTGCCAACTCTGCTAGCTCTCGCAAGGCAATGCGTAAGTGCGGCAATGCAGTGCTGACGTCGTTGCGGGCGGCCCGACATAACCGGGCCAACTTGAACAAGACCCATCCGCTCAATAGGTGGGGCAGAACAGCAGACAACGTTAAGAAAGGCATTGTGCATCGCACACGCGCTGTAGTTTCCATGTCTTCACAGCCAAAAACAAGGCCAAAAATTACGATGATGATCGCCCTCTAGCAAGCTTTGAACAGAAGCTCACATCAGTTCACCGGTAGCCATGGGCAAAAACACAACCGCTTTTGCTGGATCAGCATGCTCTGCTGCCCGGGGCGTGAAGACTGCGGCTGGGCTGGGTACGCATGCAAAGACCACCCAATCATTTTTTGCTGCTGTACGGCGGAATTGAAGCCTCTTGCAACTTGGTGGTTCATATGTATATGTTGTCTATGCTTCAAAACAGCAAGGCAAAGAGAGCGTGGCTGCTGGGTTTTCCTTACAAGAGCGTTTTGCTTGCTCATGCCCGTGGATTTACCGCGTGAAACCCACTAGCGACTCCTGGCGTGCGCTGAAGCATATGTGCCTCTTAACTCTTAACCGGCTGCGGGAGACGCTATGTAATCGTTGCTACTTCAACCGCTGTAGCTCCAAGTCCTTGTGACAAACCCGCTGAAGGTTGAGCGCACGTGCGCTTCTTAGTTGACGTGTTTTTTTTGGGTATCTTGCTGTTGTATGTAGTAGCTCTATCGCGTGTTGCTGTCTGGGCCAAGCTTTCTTTGATTTGGGTGTTGCTGGTATACACCCGTTCAACAGGTCTGAAGGAAGGCTGATATGCTTTGGGCTATCGCTGCTATTTGTGCTCTCAAAGCCAAGAACAACCTACATATATGCTGATGCCCGCATCAAGTTGCTGAGTACGAACTGCTGGCAAACATAGCCGCGGTGTCACCACAATAAAAATAGCAGCAGCGCTTCCGCAATGGAACAACAACGGCTGTCTATGGGTATAGCTGCGCGGCTATTGTTGTTTAAAATGCTGCAACATGCGAGCCTCAAGTAAACCGCTATTGTGCGGCACATACAGTCACATTTGCGCTGGCACTAGGCACTTTCTGGTTCCCGCTGCTCTAAAAGTAGGTCATTGGCAGAGGCCGTGACCAATGGATCAGCTCTGTTTTCAAGCATGATGCATACCGGGTGGTTGCGGCTTTGGAGGTTGCCTTGGGCTAACAAACTTTGCAGAACAGTCCGCGCCAGCTCCAAGCCATAGGACAGTGGAACACGCACCAGCACCACACCAGCCATATTGGTGAACACAGCCTCAAAGTTCTTGTTGTTGACCGCACGCAGCGAGCACGTCAATATCAGAGGAGAGGCAATCTCTCGGACGTAGACGTGGCCGGCGCCATGGCCTATGCCGCATTGGAAGCGCAATCCTTCAGCCGTGAAGACCGCCACACTCGGATCATCGTCCGACCACTTGTGGAAATGACACACCAGGAAATGCTGCTCGGCCCAAAAATAGAAGCTTTGTATGAACCATCCCGGGGCCTCGGACATACTCTTGTATGCAATCCCGGGATCCGACAGGGGCGTCCATTCATCACGGCTGGCGCCGGTGAAATTGTATTCAAACCGGCGGTCGCTCATGTCAACTACACACAGACGAGGACCAAAGCCGACCCGCAATAATAGCTACGCACCACTGCTGCAATATGTCTGCGGACACATCATACACTTGATAACAAGAGCTGCATCTTCATGATCATTGGGCACTGTTTCATTGAAGCACATGGAGTGTGCGTGTGTGTGTGTGTTTTTTTTGCGTTGTTTGACTGTTGCACTGTGCCATATATGTTTCTGGATGTTTGCTTCCCGTGTAATTGAGCTTTTTTTTGCATAGGTTGCACGGTCAGTTTCATTGCCCTTGCTGGACCACCAAAAGAACCAGCAAACACATTGCTAACGCAAAGGGGACTGCGCACCACTACCAACATCACGCACTGCTTCTTTTTTTGGGGGGGGAGCACTATCGCGCGACACAGCTGCACAAGCCGCTGTAGTCTACTGTACTGCGTGGCATGGTATCAACGGCCATTGGTTATGAATTGCGCTGCAGCCAGCCAATTGGAGCATCCTCGCACCATAACACTGCTTCTTCCGGTAGCTCTATGACAGAACCGTTCAGCAGAAGGTGTAGCTCCTGGTTCCGGCTCTGCAACAGGCCCATGTTTTTGGCAGCTTCTGCGATGTGGGATACAATATGCTCCAGTGTGAGAATTGGCGCCAAGGTGTCTTCCACCCGCAATACTTCACGACCAGCAAGCGTGGTATAGAACGCACGGAACGAATAGCTTTCTTCGATGATTGTGAGGTCACAGTTGAAGACAAGGTTTGTTGGAACTTTCCGGACGGCCGCCACACCAACATGTTGAGCGACCTGGTGAGCATCCTTTTCCTTGGTGTAAATGGCCACGCCGTCCACTTCAGTGGACCACTTTTCGAACGTGTACAGGTGGTCTTGCCCTTGACCGTCCAACATCTGAAAGCACGGTAGGAACCAATCTGCTGCTGTGGTTTCTATTGGCGATGTCAGCCAACCCCCATTCAAGGGTTCCAAGAGAGCCCATTCGTCAGGTGCTGCGTTTGGCGAAGTAGCGCATTCGAGCTGCATGTCGCTCATGGCTGGTTGTTTATGGCTAACTTTTGCTTTGAGCCCACGCGCACTTGTCAGGTCAAAGGCGCGTGCACAAAAAAGGAGCATTGTTCAGCTGGCCTTTGCATTGACCTTCGGCAATTTGGCAATGTTCGAATCATCACATAGGCGCAAGCAAGCTGATCTATCTTATTTGAGAAGACATAGGAGGTATTCATAAGCACCACACCCCTGCAAAGTCATGCTACACAAGCATACACAGGGTGAACCACGCAGTTCTACACACTTGGTGGTGCCTGAACTCTGCGCAATGAAGCTCTAGACTCGGCTGAGCAAAGTTATCACGCAGCTGCTGTTTTTGCCAGCGTCGCTTATAGTTGGGTGTTCCTTGTGTGCCAAGGCAAACACAATGTCCTTGCCAACGCTAGTTTGTGCGCAGCGCTAATTGCATCGTTTATGTGCAAGGACCAAGAAGTATCATCATTCATCAACCAGCCTGACGCAAAACTTGGCTGACAGACCGGGTCCCTAGCCGATGCCTACACGATACCGATATGCAAGGGACACCTGGCTATGGCAATGGGTAAAAACAAGGGCCGTCGTGTGCAATGCTCACGGGTTGCGTTTGTCTCGGGCCTTCACGCCTTAGCGGCCATGGCGCACAGCTTTTTGACGATATTGCTGCACCTGCTCACGTGTTTGCTCTTGCTATTTTCATCTTGAGCGCCTGTGGATTGTCGTCACCGGCATGCAAGCCGCACCCGCTAACACTGCGATAGCTGCGGACGTCAAGCTTGGTTTGCTTACACAGCGCGCACAACAGAGCAAAGAGAAACGAAAAACAAGCACAAGCCCTTGTTCACCTGGGTGCTTATGTATGCTGTTTCCCTTCTAGCACAGCAGCATGTGAGATGAACGGCCGCGCTATGTTCGCTAGGACAGAGCAGTGCAAATCTTCAGTGAAGCTGATCCTTTGCGAACCCTACAGAACCGCTTTTCTTCTTGTTCCTCGCAGCGATTGTGTCATCATTTTCTTCACTTTAGCGAATCCGGCTGGCACACACCTGCACACAACAGCTATCAAGCGCAAGCTAGATGAGCTGTTTTTTTTGGCAAAGCATGGGCCGCAATGACAAGCACCACACTAGCGCGAGGTCATTCTACACAAGCATGGACAACAACTTTTGAACAGGATGAGCCGCGTACTTCTACACGCGCGCCGGTACCTGAACTTAGCGTACTGAAGTTCCAGACTTGGCTGGGCAATTTTATCACACAGCCTGTTATTTTTGTCAGTTTCTCTCAACAAGTGGCTAGTCCTTGCGTGCCAAATCGAACACAATGCCCTGGCAAATGCTGATTGTCATCAACCAGCCAGCCTGATTCGACGCTGAGCCGGGTCTAGTGGAACTGCAGCAGTCCAACACGCGGTAGTTGCTTACTCCACAGCACCGTCTGTGGACAAAGAGGGGTGGTGCCGCTATAGCCATCCAATAAAACAGACACTTCTTGGTTCTGACTTTGCAGCAGCCCATCGGCCTTACCTGCACCAGTAGCCATGGCAATGAGGTCGCGCATTGTCAGCAAGGCAGGAAGCAATGTCTGGGACGCCCGGAAGATTTCACGACCAGCAAGCGTGGTGAAAGCTGCGTCAAAAGATGTTTTGTCATCGCTTAGAGCTAGAGCACATTTGAACACAAGGGGTCCAGGAACTTCACGCGCATAGAACAAACCCACCGGGCAGTAGTCATAACCTCCGATGCCACCAAACCCGCCATGGACTTCCTTGACAATTCCGCCCAGATACTCTGCCACGCCAAGCTCCTTGTCAAACCAGCGGGCAAAGGCACAATCCATACATCGTTCTTCTCCTTCGCACTAGGCATCAAAATATTCCATGAACCACCCAGGTGCTTCATCCGTCTCTTTCACCTGGTCTGTATCTTGTGGGCTTAGCATTGTCCATGCATCGGGTCCTGCGCTAGGCGAGCCAGCCCATTCAAGACGGCGGCTGCTTGCAAGAGGGCGTCGCAAGTTTGCCGCCATTTTCACACGTTTGCCCGGCATTGCTGCAGATGGCTAAGCGTCTTGCTATCTCTTTTCCTTTTTTTTATACACTTTTGCGTCTTTCTCTTGGAGCGCTGGTTGAGCCAGGGCAGCAATACGCATGCAGCTTGAAATCACACAGACACCAGCGCGAAAGTTATGTGGAGATAACAATGCATATACATAGCATACATGCATCAGCACCACATTGGTGCAAAGCAAGTATTTGTAAGCACGGACCATGATATATTAACTTTTTAGGCAGAATGAACCGCACATTGTACATACATGGCGGCGCCTGAACTCAATGCGTTGTAAAGTTCCAGACCTGGCTGGGTAAAGATATCACACAGCTGCTGTTTCTTTGCCAGTATGTCTAGTCTATAGTTATCCGCTCCTTGCACGCCAAGTAAGTCAAACACAATGCCATACGGGGCCCATAGGCAAGGAACACCTGCCTGCGACAGTGAGCGAAACAAAAGCCGCCGCGTCCAAAGACCAAGGGTTGAATTTGATTCATGCCTTCACGCCATAGTCCTTGACTTTGTGACAATGTTGCTTCACCTGATTGATTGTTTGTACCCAACACGCAGTTTTGCCTTTTGTCAACGTTTCGTCTCTTGCTGGTTTCAGCACACTGTTGGGACAACAAGCGATCTGCACTGGCTACGCCCCACAATGCGATGCGTGCTGACGCTATGCTTGCTTGGCATCCTTTACCATACAGCACACACAGAACGCAGCAAAGAGAAAGAAGAAACTAGCGCAAGCTTTTGCTCATCCGCTCTTTGTCAAAGACAAAGCGCTCATTGTCAGTGCAGGCGCTTGCATACCCAGTGTGTTTCCTTGGTGCTGCAACAGCGAAAATGAACAATTGCATTCTGCATTGTGTTTGCAGCGTCAGAAAGAATATGGTTTTGCATGAAAACAATTCTTGTTAGAACCCTACAAGAGAATCAAGAGCACAAGACTGCGGCAACAAGCGCTTATCCTCCAGATTTTTTTTGGTGGCTGCTGCGATATCACCTGGTCTCATTGAGCGAGAACACAGCTGTCATACATCTGTACACGTAACAGCTATCGAATTGGTTGTTAATTAGTGCTCGCATGCTGCGCAAAATGAGTCCGGCATATATGTCTTGATTCTTTGTGATTTCGGGTAGTGATCTTATATATCGATTTAGCAATGTCAAATATCATCAAAGAATCCGGTCGTTGTTCTGTCTAACATCATCTCCAACCACGGGGCGCTCATTCTGTGCAATACTGTTCAGAGGCCCAACGTGTGTGTGTTTCTATGTTGCTATGATACATAGCCTGCCATGCGCAGGGCTTTTGTTGTACTGTTACATCAATAAACAATTCAGTCGTCATCAACCGACACTGCATCAATCGCGGTGGCAGCCACTGCAGGTGCATCAGCGTCTTGATATAACTCCACTTGGATGATGGACGGCTGGAGCTGTAGCCATGCGGCCATAGGGTCGTCGCCTCCAGCGGCATTGATGAAGTAAAGTGGCACTCCCAGCAAGACGGCGTCCAAGACTCCAGCAATACGCTGCTTGGCGGCTGCATCCATGCTACACTCCAAGTACCGCACATAGTCGCGTTTGTTGGACGTGCCCACTGGGAGCAGGGTTCCTTGAATATGATGATTTTCGAAACGATCCTTGTAATGGTAAATGCCTCCGAAGAAGGTGACGGTGTAGCCATCGTCAATGCTTTCTCCTTGGCGGTCTAGTTGGCAAACCACATGACGTCTTCCCTTTGGGGGTAAGGCGCCGAAGGGCAATGGCATGGCCACGGTAGCGTCGCTCAACGTTTGCCAGGGCTCGGGCAAGGCGCATGTAGCAGGGTCCATCACTCGAGCTTGCAATGTGGGCATGCTGCTCCAGTACCCTTTCGAAATTTTCTGCTGCAACACAAAGTGGATGAAATTCAGGGCCGCGCTGACGCCTCCTTTGCCACTGTAAATGGCTAGCTGCCAATCCTTTATCCCCACACCATCCGGGTCACTGTCTCCACTCTTGGCGGGACTACCGATCACTAAGCGCAGCTGTTGCACTTCTTCTAAGTCCTTCAAGCTGCGCACGCGAAGATCCGGGTGATCCCGCAAAACTTCATTGGCGATGGCCAAGATGTTGAAAGCGAAAGCTTTTTGGTTTCCACCAGCAAGCTGTATTTGCCACAATCTCGTATCAGCAGCAGCTCCTGAAAACACCGAACCCCACTGCAGCTACATCTACATTTGTGACATCACGCACATGCATCAAGCTTGCAAGCTAGCAGAACAGCCCGGCCGAAACCAAACAAACGTTAAAACGCTACAGCAGCAGTCCTGAAAAGACTAACGAGGCGCTTCCCCAGGGCCGCAGGCATGCGATCAATGGCCTACCCTCTTCTGTGCTCACGCGGGCCGCTTTTCTTGGTCCCTGTGCCTTCAGACTCGCCGCCATATTCATACGCTTGCCCGGCATGGCTGCAAATGGCGATGTGTCTTGGTGTTTCTTCTTGTGTGCTTTTACTTCTTGCTCTTGGAGCATCGATCGAGCCAGCGCCGCGCACACAGGCAGTTTGAGATCACATACACCAGACTGACGGCTTTAACAAGAGAACGAAATAAGCACATGCGAACTCAACTACAGGCAGCCGCGGCGGATTGCCTTTTAGCTTTTTTTCACTGCGCAAATGTCTTGAAGCATTGAGGCACGCGCTAGTTGCTTTGCTGCATGTTTGACCGAGCGCAATATTGCCTCTTAATTTCGTGCATGGCGTGGCTGTGGCCGTCTGCACTGCATGCACTTTGAAATGAATTGTCACAGAAGCACTTGAATGCAGCAGTTTGGTGATCATTTGTCATCACCGCTGGCAGCAGCAGGGCTCTCCGACCGTGCTCGTTTTTTGTCGGTCTTCCTTTTGGGGGTGCCCTTTGCGTTGAAGGTTTTCATGGGCAAATCATCTTTGGAAGCACGGTAGATGTTCCATCCAATGGCTGAAGGTGAGCGCCAGTAGGGGAGGGGAGGATTCATTTTTTCAACCTCCGCCAGCAACAGCCCCCAAGGATTTTCATACGGTACTTCTGCATCGGCGGGCCATAGGTGTTCGGCTGCCCGGGCTCTGAAATCTTCCTCACTGAGCTGCACAGAGTCCATGATGCGAACCCGACCGTGAATGACTCCACCGCTGCCCAGCCAGACTCGCCCTGCACGGTGTTTACGACAACGCACCTCCATGGTTTTGGTTCCGTCCAAGATAGCATTCAACCAGGGCTGCCGCAGAACCATAATGCGATCCCCCAATTTTGGTTGCAATACTCCTTGCTCGGCGGCTGCTTCTTCGGCATCTTTGTTGGCCATCGCAAAGAAAGAATCACACAAGAAAGCACGCTTGAATGCAAGAGCTATAACCAGCAGAAACGCAGCAAACGATGCTTGCACTACTACCTGTGCCGCACAGCAACCTGGCGTTTTATTTGTGACTCGTGGAGCTGCTGCAGCTGTTTCTTTGGAATCACACCATGCAGTTATGTATGAGCTTCGATCCTGCCTCTTGGGGCAAACCAACAATATACTTTGCTGCTGCAGCCTTTAGTGCTCACGAGCTGCTGGCTCTCTCTGACTCTAAGGCCGTTAGTCCGTGCAAGATCCCCCTCAGACATGGATCCGCTTGATGGACGGGCCCTGCAGAGCTCATTGTAAATTCGCCCGTTGGATCCAGAGTCTGCAGGAGCCGAACGGCATCTTTGCTTAGCTCGCAGATAGAATCCACAAGGGCATCCACATCCGAGGCGATGGCATCGGTTTCCATGGTAATATCTTCTTGCTCTATGTTGAAGGCAGTTTGTACAGCGCCGCACATGAAGGCTTGCCATTGTGGTGCCGACACCTGTACTTTTTCCAGCGACCAACATTTAATTTTGCTGCCGTTCCGTCTGAACGTTGGTAATAGCACATGTGTTTTTCGCTGCTGGCTGCGAGTCCGTATGCAGTGAGACTGATTTGCACTGGGCATGCTGCTCGCTGTAGCACCACACAAGCCAAAAGGAAACAGCGCACAGCAACAAACCTAAACCGCACACTTGCAGCTAATGCTGGCTGCACACCTTCACGGATGTAAAAGCATAACATGAGCTGCACTGGACAGGCAATGCTGTGGCTTCAAGTTGCATGAAATTGCATGAGCGCAGGAATTAGTTTCTGCACGTATGCCAACAACATTTTGCGATGGTTCACACGCAGACTTTCAGAAGTCACTAAGCAAGCGCGCCATTGGCTTTTGTTCATAGCACACAGCTGATCGGCTCAATCTGAAGTCGCGGTACAAGAAGCAGCTTGGGCTTCCATCGTCAGACCTTCTTGACTCTATCATCACTAGCTTCGCGGCTCTTGATCATTCATCCCATCGGCTGGTGGCCCTTGAAATAGCTCTGATCGATGGGCTTGCTGTTTGCTTTTGCGGCATCGGGCGGCAGCCGGTGGGGCAAATGTTGTCTGTACGTTTTTACCCCTGCGGCGGTTCGTGAAAGAATTCACCTGTGTTTTTCCACCGCTGGGCTGCACAGCTTTCTCGTCACCGAACGGGGCAGGCGGGGCAAACACGGGACATTTGCAAGGGCACGGGTAGGGCCCGGCTGTAGGCAAACCGGATGCCACACAAGGTTTCAAGAGCTGTCCGGTGAAGCCGTGACTGTACTGTGCCATTTGCTGGGCAAGTTGAATGTGTTCTGCCTCCAAGTTTTGCAAAGCGGCTGCAACCCTGTCATGTCCCATGATATCTTGCAAGCTGTGGATGACATGGCG
This sequence comes from Symbiodinium sp. clade C Y103, assembly GCA_003297045.1. Taxonomy (NCBI): domain Eukaryota; class Dinophyceae; order Suessiales; family Symbiodiniaceae; genus Cladocopium; species Cladocopium sp. clade C. The sequence goes on along the minus strand of BGPT01000338.1, from coordinate 24,853 downwards.
ATGCTCGGCAAAGAAGGCCATCAGCGAATCCAGGATCTTTCTATTCCCTTGTTGATCCAAACGCGTTGCCGCGCCTTGCTCGTTTAGCCACACAGGGGTGAGCAAGTCCGTCGGTGAGAACAGGGTCTGCAAGTGGCTGCTGCACAGGGCGTAAAATTGTTGATAGGCTGGCACTGCATGCAAGAACTCATGGTCCAAACCAACCACTCTTAGAATGGAAGCCAAATGATTGTCGGTGTTTTGTGCCTCACCGAGGCGACACCCGAGTTCCACCTTGATTTCAGGCGTCAACTTGCTGGCAAGGGCACGTGGTAACTGGGAGCCTTCCTCGTAGAAGGCCAGCTCCAGGAAGACGTCATTTCTGAAGCGATGTGTTTGTTTGGGCGGCAGCATTAGCCACACCACGAGTAGAAGGATGTTGTCAGCCTTCAGGTTTGCCCTGTTCACTTTCATGTGGAGCTGCGGCTCGACCACGGTTTTCCAAAGGGTGCCAGGAAAGAATTGGAAAGCCAAGCCTGTGTGTCCTGGCAAATGATGCTTCAGCGACTTTTCGCAATGCTTGGCGTTGTCGGACCGGCGCGCCATGGCACAAAGCGGGGCAATGCGCGGCTGGGTAGCCACTGGGATCTGCAACTGCACTGCGTCACCACGCGCATCCGCTGCACAAAACAAGAGGCCATCGCGTGCCTGGCCACTTTTTTTTACAGCGTGCGCCAGGAGCGACGGCCATGCCGCGTGTTTGGCGAGCGCCTCGATGACCAGCTGGTGCCATTGTTCCTCTTGTCGCAGCTCTTCCTTTAAGCCACTTGCCATTTTTTGCTGCACCGCGAGCTAGCAACACTGACTGCAATTTTTTTTTGAACCGACGCTGCGCCGTGCGTATTATATAAGCATTGCATCAGAGCACTGGTCCTGATGAACGAGCGCACATCGCATTGTGGATCACCAAAGAACACGCTTGCATCAAAGAAGCTAGAAGATGATGCGCTGCATGCACCGACTATTGTCATTCCGCTTGTGGTTTCCGCTGTGCCTGTGAGCTTTCATTCGCTGTATCAAGGCTCTCGGGCTTTCTTTCATGAGTATAAGCGGTGACAAGAAGGTTTTCACAGCCCATGGCGTCATAGGGCGCACCTGGACAAAAAACAGAGCGCAAGGAATGGAACTGCTAATGCCTTTCATTTACAGCAGGCCACAGCGATGCAATGAAGCACACACCTAATCGCTTGACGTACCCTGTCAGCAAAACACATAGCGCCAGCAACCTAATTTTGCCAGGCAAATTGCTCGTTAAGCCTGGAAAACGGTCTTCCCGGGATCGGCCGCATTGCTGCTCCCGGTGTCAAAGTTATCAGCCATATTTCGCAGCAAAATACGGGCATGATGCATTGCCCTTTCCCATGATCGCTTGGACCGGAATGCACTTGGGTCCGGCAGGATGCTTTCGACCGCGTCTTTCTCAAGGAATCCATACTTGAACTTGGTGGATAGCCGGGTGTGGTGCCGCTTCAAGTAACGAAGCAACACGCGAAGGGTCATGTCAGCAGCGACCGGCTGATCTATGTCTTCTTCTGGTTCCCATTCTTCAGCAATGCTGTCACTGCTTGATGCCACGGCCTCCGGACGCTGAACACTGCAGGGCATTGCCCCCTTTTTTTTGAGCCAGCTGCAAACGAGGCTGTCTTGCAAACAAGAGCGATAAGTTTCACTGCTTAAAGCCCATGCCATACTCTTTTTACCTGGATGCTTCTGATGACACGACAGAACTGAAGCGCTTTTGTTTTTATCCTTTTCGCGCATGTGCACTTGTGCGTGCGTGTCCAATGCAAATGAAGCAAGGGCCTGTTCTGTGTTATTTCACAAGCCACAGTTGCTACGATGTAATTGATCAACCAGAACGCCTATGTGAACGCGTGAACATACAAGTGCTGTCCTGTACAATATACAGCTAGCTTCACTTTCGAGGTCTGTTGCAAGCTGGTCAATCTATGGAGACAACCTCATCGGCCGCAGGCGGCGAAGCAACGACAGAAGGCGCGCTAGGAGCTGGCGTGGTAGGTGCAGCCGCGGCCTGCTGGCATTCCCCTTCAATCACAGATGGCTGCTGCAGCAGCCACAATGCCATGGGGTCATCACTCCCAATGCTGTTGACAAAGAAGACAGGAAGCCCCAAGAGCACAGAATTCAGCACAGCCAGTATGCGCTGTTCTGCAGCGGCATTTGCTAAGCCGATGTCCACATAGCGCACATAGTCACGCTTTGCAGGGTTGCTGGTAGGCAACAATGTGCCAGGCACTCTGAGATTTTCAAAACGCTCTTTGAAGTGATAAATGCCCCCATAGAAGGTGAGCTGGTACGCGGCAGGGCCGAGGCCATCACTTCCCTCACCTGTTTGGTCACTCTCTGGCTCCTTTGGATCCAGCTGCGCAAGCACGTGCCGACGGCCTTTTGGCGGCAAAGCCGCAAAGGGTTTGGGCAAAACAATGCTCTCATCCTTCAATTCTTGCCAAGGAAGAGGCAAGGTGACTGCTTCAGGGAAAAATACGCGCGCGGCCAATTCGGGCATGCGCGTAACATATCCTTTCCTGATCTTGTACTCTAAGATGTAGTGGATGAAGTTCAACGCAGTATCCACACCACCAGCACCGCTGTAGATGGCAAGTTGCCAATCAATGAGCCCCACGCCATCAGGATCACTTTCACCACTTTTGGCTGGGCTGCCAATCACTAGCCGCAACTGCTGAACTTCTTCCAAATCTTTCAAGCTGCGGACGCGTGGGTCTGGGTATTCGCGCAAAGCTTCAGCGGCAACTGTCAAAACCTGATAGGCAAAGACCCTCTGGTTGTTGCCCGCAAATTGTATTTGACACAATGGAGTCTCTGCCACAGCTCCTGCACAACAAGTCGCTATCACCACTTGACTGCTGCAACAACCAAAGCCTTAACTAGAATTAGATATCACCCGCAAAAGATATGATTTATATTGTTTGGAACATGACGACAAGGGCTCGGCAGTCCTTGGAAGACCCACCCAGCGCTTCCCCACGAGCGAACGCATACGATCAAGGGCCCACTTTCTTGCTGGGCATCCATGCGAGCGACTTTCTTGGTTGGCCCTTGGGCCTTCAGGCCCGCAGCCATGTTCATACGTTTTTGTGGCATGGCTGTATAACTGTGCGAATAGCAGCAGCTATGCGTGGGCACACGCTTCTGTCTATGTTGTGCTTTGCTTGAACCCGCAGACGGACCACACGGCTCCGGCACTAACTTTCTACTCAAACCACCTTGAAATAGTGCTTGAAGCATTTGTAGTGGGCAAACGCTCTCGCTGTTGTTTTACACTGCTACATCACGATGACCAACAGCCAAGAACAGAACACTCAACACTTGATAAGGAGCTGCTGCATGCACACCATGCACTGANCTCGCTGTTGTTTTACACTGCTACATCACGATGACCAACAGCCAAGAACAGAACACTCAACACTTGATAAGGAGCTGCTGCATGCACACCATGCACTGAGATATGTTGTTGGAAAAAAAAATATAATTTTGCACCGCTATGCTGTTATATGCGCTTCCTGCAGCAGCCCTGGTTGCTTTCATCATCGGCAGGGGTGGGGCGCTTCTTCATGGTTTTATACAACGCCTGACCATGAATGAGTCGCGATGATGCTGTATAGCGCGAGCTGTATTATCACACGCAGCATCATGCCTCATCAACATTGGATTTCACAGGTTCGGTATTCATATTGGGTGCATCCTGGTCACATAGTAAGTTCGCAATGGGTGCGAGCCATGCGCACATGTTGCTCACGGGTAGTTAGGTACCTCACCCGCAAGCCGAGCTTCAGCACGTATCTTGTTGGAGTTATCACTCTCAATTTTACCTGCGATCACCTGTCAAGAAGTATGGGCATGCGCATTTGGGTCCCGCACGGGGTGACATGTCTCAGCACTGTTTATACATGGATGGCCTCCTGCATGGGCTCGTTGAGACGTGCAATAAGTTTTTTCACTGCGTCTTGTAACTTCTCCCACTCTGCGCTAGGCTCCTTTGATCAAACAAGCAGGCTTCAGACACGGGGCTACAGCGTGCGCAAGCACCAGACTAGCCTCTGAGCACGCAATTGTCGATTCTTCATCGGTCATCATGACGCAGGCAAACAAAAGAACAAGAACAAAATGTTCACCTTTCACCAATTGATAATGAGCTGCAGTACAAGAATGGACAATGATTTCGTGACAATGTTCAGCCAGTGTGGACGCATGTTCAACACACATTACCCATTGCGGTTAAGAGCCTGACTTTCAGAGTGTAGCAAGGCAGCAAGGTTTGCTCCACGGCTGCGCGCCCAAAATCTCACGGTGAAAACACATTAGGCATCAGCGGGGTATGTTCTAGAGGTGGTCTGGGTTGCTATGCCTGTTGGTTGCGTTATAGCAGGCGCAAGGTGATGAAGTGACAGTGAAATCTGTGATGCCGCAGCAGAGGCTTGGCCCTTTTGACCTACGCAGTTTCAAAGACTTCACTTCAAGATTGACTGAGCAACTTTGGTGGCCGTCTTGGCAGTGCGCTCCTTGCGCTTGTGTTCAATTGCCCTCCTACCTTGGGCTGCTTTGGTGACATCTTGGCTTGGCGCTGCCCCTTGATGTGCACAGGAGCACAGATGGGCGCATTGCCTGCAAGGGGTCCTGGCTGCAAGGGCCACGGACCCAAATCATGGTCACTTTGAGGCTCGGCAGCATCAGCCCACGCTACCGCCATGATTGGACACGCTCGCTGCAACAGCACAAAGCTTTCACAAGAAAAAAAGAACACACACGCACGATTGAAGACATCTCACTAAACCAGCATGTTGTGGTATTATGGTCGCTTGCAAGCATGTGCCAAGCAATTATATATTTCAAGCGGCATTTATGTTTCCCACACTAGCTCACAGCTCGAAAGAATTAAAGCCGCGCACGGGAGGCGGTGTATATCACACATCAAAGCGGTATATGGCAAAGTTTTTGCGCGAGCCAATTTGTTTCCTGCAGCAGGCATTCAATTAACTTGCATTCGCAAGATGGCCTCATTCATCAGATTTAGATTTGCCTCTGATCGAGGGGCGTCTCCACATGAAAACCTGTCAAAGCATGAGAGTATCCGGCAACAGCCGAAAAATCAACGCAACATGAGAGACCTCGCTATCATATGCAATGTCTGACCCTTCCATTTCGAGCGGCTCTCTTTCTTCGAGGTCTTCATCGAGGTCTGTCATTTCATACAGCTGTTTTTGGGCAAAGCTTTTGTTCACGTGGGTCGAATCAGCAGCACCGGGCCTTCGAAAATGTCTTGTATGACATCTTCGGGCGTTAAGAGTAGCTTCCCTTTTGCGAGCGCAAAATGCAACTGCGGAACCTCGATGCCCACTTCCAAAGCGGTTTTCAAGAGCCGTNAGAGTAGCTTCCCTTTTGCGAGCGCAAAATGCAACTGCGGAACCTCGATGCCCACTTCCAAAGCGGTTTTCAAGAGCCGTCGTAAGCCCACCTGACACAAACATTCACGATTTACCGCAACATATGATACGCAGCAGCAGCAGATATGCAGCCACACCTTGTAAAGCTTGCAGAGGTTATCAGGCAGGTCCAGGTGTAACATTAGCGCAACACCAAGGAGGCGATTGCGGATCCTCGCCTGTCATGCAACACAGTCTTGATCACAATGACAAGGCATACACGCAACAACAATGTAGCGGTCCATGTACATCAGCTGCGCTTTCACATCCGCGTCCTATCGCATATGCGGGGGTGCACAAGAAGCGTTGACTCAAAAAACAGGAAAAAAGCTCACCTCAACGGCGAGCTGTGGTAAAGGAGCTTGCGTGGGGCAAGGTCGGCATACCGACAACGCATCATCTTCTGATGCGCTTGCATCTACAATATTAATAGGTTTGGCTTCAATCGCCCAGGGCTTTGGGGCCATCGTAGGGCGAGGCATCTGCACCTGTGGGGCAACGCCATGTTAGATTCTACCGCGCTGTACGAGGGATCATATGCCACGTACTTCGGCCTCACTATGCTTCATGTACACATTTTTCATCGTGGGCTGATTCACAAAGAGCAAATGCACGGGTCCGAAGCGGTGTGAACAATCGTACTTCGCCTGCAGAGGCAGGCTGATGTTCACCGGCCAGTTTTTGATAGACACATAATCCTGCACAGCAACAATGTATGTATTCATCTCAAGGAGCAATGTTGTGCGCAGCCTTGCTGGTGGGCTTGATCACAAGCTTCGGGGATGATGGTGAAGGGCTGGCGCAGCTGGGCTTTCCCATCTTTGGAGCACAAACACAAAAAGAAGAACAAAATGCAAACAGCAAGCGAGGGCAAGCGATCACTCACACATATCTTGCCACATATACAAACAACCATTTTTCAGCGGCGGTTACATGAAACCAACGCATGCTGCAAAGGCGGCAAACACACGCGCAAGAAAGACAAATGCATGCTGTGTGAGGCACCTTGAAGCAGCGGCTGTTTACTACCAGTAGTTATGTTTCCCACGCTTCGTCACAGCCTTGGCTGCTTGAGTCCCTTGCTTTTCATTATCCCTGCTACGGGCGGCAGGACTCGCACTTCTTTCAGAACAAGTTTCCGCGCAGCTGGCGGCTTGCACCGGCCTAGAAACATCCACCTGAAGGCTGCAGGAATTTTGTTCCTGGACGCATTGCGCAATTTTACCTTGGGCTCACGCGGCCCACACGCGGCTTGCTTTGCTGTAACTACAGGCGGAAGCGATTGTTCCTGCGGCAAAACATTTCAGCACGAGCACACAGCGTGAATATGNCTCACGCGGCCCACACGCGGCTTGCTTTGCTGTAACTACAGGCGGAAGCGATTGTTCCTGCGGCAAAACATTTCAGCACGAGCACACAGCGTGAATATGAAAGCTTAGTGAGTCAATGTGATGGCAGCGCCTCATCATCGCTGATTTCGATCACGGTTATGGGGCAGCTTTCCCGTTGTTGGGCGTCAACATCACCAAGCTCGGAATCTGGTTCTGTCTCCGAGTCGCTTACTTCTGTTTCTGAGCTGCTGAATTTTGTTGGGCTGTCCTGACAAGGCATCAAGAAAACAAAACATGCGAGACGCGGGCAACACTTGTGATGGAACCAGCACCGGTGCAGCATCACCGTTATCGATCACATTGCATTTTTCCTGAAACTAGCACATTTTCAAGCGACCACCAGCTTGGANTGATGGAACCAGCACCGGTGCAGCATCACCGTTATCGATCACATTGCATTTTTCCTGAAACTAGCACATTTTCAAGCGACCACCAGCTTGGAGACGAGCATTGAGAATTCGGGCCTCTGCAAGCTTCGTTGCTGCCATCATTATTGCAAAGAAAAGGAACAAAAACAATCACAAGACAAGCGCACTTGGAATGGCTGAGAAAAAGCTTTCATTCGCATATTGCCATCAGAAGCGCAGGCGCATGGACACATAGTTGGGCGTGATCTGTGAATATCGACATGAGCAGGTGCTATACTGCTAAGGCCAGCAAGGCGGGGCTGAAGGCAAGCTTTTCATATGCAGGCGCTCGGGCCTTCAGCAACTATCACAGGGTCATAATGTCATTGATATTTTTCACCTGGCAAGAAGAAAATGAGCGAAGCCTTCATGTATATCAAACTTGTGGACATGATGCCTTTCAATTGCCGCATTGCGTGGTGGAACAGGGGCCTGCAGATAATATTATCGAAGAAACACAGCCACTGCTATTTCGCCGCACTTGCATATATTTTGGCTACCCCGGCCTGACGGTCACTCCATGGCACGATGTCAACACAGATGAGATCACAACCCCAGTGAGCATAGGCCTGACATAAAAGACGATTCCAGTCGGAAGGTTAGTTTGTCATTGGACCAGCCTCTTTTATGGCACGCAATTCTCCAGCAGTGCCCTCAGCGTTTCCGTGTAGCACGTCGTTGCCTGTGAACACAGCGATCAATCACAAAGACAATAGAATTTTTCAATCACAATTACCTGCGCACACCACCATAGCCGTGGCATTGGGGCCGAGATAAGAGTCCCATAGAGCATCCAAATGGCTCTTGAAACCGCCATATAAAAATGATCGGCCCCATCCAGGCTTCACTGGCACCGAAAAAAATTCGGCTGCCAGCTTGCCGTCTTTATGTTTCCAGCCAGCCTGTCATACAGTCGCACATTACCAGTGGCCAACTTAAATTTCAAAGTATATGTGCCTCGTCAATGAAGCACAGAGAACTGTCTGATACCAAGAGGTCAGGCTCAACTTCCTTCACACAAGCGCGTGCATATAGGTAGCTTGCTATATTCACTGGTATAATACTCCGATGCAACCTCTATGATGGGGCGCAATGCTTCTGCTATGGCTCGTAGACCTTTTTCATTAAGATGACAGCCATCTCCACCAGAGAACTCATGCCCTCCATTCAAAAATCACGCAGGATCAAGACGTATAGTGAAGCAGTTATCAAAACCATGCCTGGATCTTTGGCGTCTTCCAAGATATATTTGGCACGTGGGCATTCCACGTCCAAGAAAGGGGCCATAGCCTTGAAGAACACAGAACATACAAGTCAGCTCCAAGTGTGCTTGCACAACGTCGCCATGCCTGATAAATTTCAGCTGCTTCATCATACGCCATCAAAACTACAACCGAAGAACAAAATGAGACGGTCACACAAACCCAAAGCGCACAAAGTTGATCAACCGCGGCTGGCAAAACATAAGTCGTGAGCGACAATGCAGCAGTGATGCAGGTGCATANATGAGACGGTCACACAAACCCAAAGCGCACAAAGTTGATCAACCGCGGCTGGCAAAACATAAGTCGTGAGCGACAATGCAGCAGTGATGCAGGTGCATATAATGTGTTGAAACAAGCACACAGCAGCTTCCACCCAGCAATGCTGCGTCTAAGCAAAAGCTGAATTCACCTTAATGCAACTTATACTTAAAAGCCTTTCAGATGTACACACCGCTTAGCCAGAAACCATCTTCAACTTAGCACATCATCACACTTAACAGCAGCAGCTCTTTAGTTGCCGGCAGCAAACTGCTTGCTATCTAACACAGCTTGCATCTGACACCACTATGTCTCTTAGATGATCATACATCTAAAGAGAACAAGCAACACCTTATATAATAAATACACTTTGTGTNACTATGTCTCTTAGATGATCATACATCTAAAGAGAACAAGCAACACCTTATATAATAAATACACTTTGTGTCGCACATTGCCGCAAGGCCTAAAAATTTTCTTTAGGGTTTCTTTAGGGTTTCTTTAGGGTTTCATTTAGGGTTTCTTTAGGGTTTTCTTTAGGTTTTTTTTTAAGGGTTTCATTTAGGGTTTCTTTAGGGTTTCTTTAGGGTTTCTTTAGGGTTTCATATAGGGTTTTCTTTAGGGTTTCTTTAGGGTTTCATTTAGGGTTTCTTTAGGGTTTTCTTTAGGTTTTTTTTTAGGGTTTCATTTAGGTTCATTTAGGGTCTTCTTTTGGGTTTCTTTAGGGTTTCTTTAGGGTTTCATATAGGGTTTCTTTAGGGTTTTCTTTAGGGTTTCTTTAGGGTTTCATTTAGGCTTTCTTTAGGGTCTTTTTAAGGGTTTTTTTTAAGCGTTTCATTTAGGGTTTCTTTAGGTTTTTTTTTTTGGGGTTTCATTTAGGGTTTTCTTTAGGGTTTCTTTAGGGTTTCTTTAGGTTTTTTTTGGGTTTCATTTAGGGTCTTCATTTAGGGTTTCATTTAGGGTTTCATTTAGGGTTTCTTTAGGGTTTCTGTAGGGTTTCATTTACGGTTTTCTTTAGGGTTTCTTTACGGTTTCATTTAGGGTTTCATTGAGGGTTTGTTTATGATTTCATTTAGGGTGTCTTTAGGGTTTCATGTAGGGTTTCNAAAAGCGGAGAAGCAGAAAAGCAGAGAAGCAGAGAAGCAGGAAAAGCAGAAAAGCAAAAAAGCAGGAAAGCAGAGAAACAGGAAAAGCAGGAAAGCAGAAAAGCAGAAAAGCAGAAAAGGCAGGAAAGCAGAGAAGCAGAAAAGCAGAAAAGCAGAAAAGGCAGGAAAGCAGAGAAGCAGAGAAGCAGGAAAAGCAGGAAAAGCAGGAAAAGCAGAGAAGCAGGAAAAGCAGGAAAAGCANAAAAGCAGGAAAAGCAGGAAAAGCAGAGAAGCAGGAAAAGCAGGAAAAGCAGAGAAGCAGGAATCCAAAAAAAAATCCTAAACTTGTCGCAAAAAAAAAATCCTAAAATAATTAGCCCTCCTATATATATATATATATACATATGTGATGATTAAAACCCTGCATATTGTGAATCATCAACCAAGAGGGCTTTACAATTACAATGAAAATCACCACGCTCAGGTCATTTTTTCAACCCGCCTCCTGCTTGCTTGGCGCTGAGCTTTAGGGTCACCCTGGTGGTCTGATGGAAGAAGAAGCTGGGCGCCGGGCCCAAGGGCACCGAGAAGACCTAAGGCCGGAAGGAGCAGCGGCGACGGGCATCGACGTTGGGTGGGGGATATTTAAACATGGTTTAGCCGCTAGGTTAGCCATGGAAAATGCTGGGAAAACCCAAGGAACATGATGGGAAAATGCTGATTTGGACGTGATTGATTTTAGCTAAGTTGGCTTGCCATTCCAATAGCTAGGCTGTGTGCTGCAATAATGAGTAAATGTCAAATCGAACTACCTAGTTGATCCGACGAATCAAACCAACAAGTGGGTCTCCAACTCCTGCAACCAAATCTGCGATGCTTTGCACAGTCTCCAGCGCCTAGCTGCAGCCATCAGGCTGTCCACCAAGAAGTCCTCCACCTGGATGATTCGGCCCTGAGTTGCCGGTGCTGCCAGAACTTCCCATCTTGCGAGACCGAAACGTCACAGTCATTCTCTGCATCTTCGCATTGCCGTCATCGTGACAGCAAGTGGTTCGGTTGACCAACTGTTTCTTGGTTGAGATACCCATGCTCTCAAATCCGCAATAGAAAAGGCCCCAAAGAAATGCAAACAGTGCCCGAGATTCTGAGTTTGAATGTTCCACCATCCAAAAAAATACTGCTATTTGGGGCTAGTTTCCCTCTGAAAAATCCATCATCTACAGTAACGTTCTCAAATCAAACGTGTTCACCACCTCCGGAATTCCTATAAATAAAACATAAATGTAGGGGGTTGGTAGATGTCCTGTTTCTTGAGATCACCAACGATTTAGGATTCTTCTCCAAGAATTACCCTCTGGTAAACGTGTACATAACTATGGAAAATCACCATTTTTCATGGGAAAATCCACTATTTCAATCCCCATTCTCAATAGCAAACTGTAAACGTTTACCAGAGGGTATTTTCCGGTCATATCCCCGAACTAAGTGGAGGTTTCTAGCTGGGAAAAGTCAAACATAGCCATTTTCAATAGCAAACTGTTAAATAACCAGAGGGTATATACTTGAAAAGTGATGTTCAACATTTCCCAAGGGGTTGTAAAATCCCATCCTTGCAGGGACCCCCAAGATTCATCGCCCCCATTCTATGGTTCCAAATTTCAGTGGTTGGTTTTCCCCTACTAAACCAGGGTTTCAGGGGGTGTTTAATACATTTTAATATGAATGGGGAAAGGGATTCATATTGGTTAGTTATATCATATTGTATCCCATTAACCCCCTTTTAAACCCCATTAAATCTCCATTTAACACCCACTAAATCCCCATGAAATCTCCATTTAACGCCCACTAAATCCCCATGAAATCTCCATTTAACACCCACTAAATCCCCATTACATCCACATTTATAGATGATGGGTTTAGTGGTGCCTTTACCAACCTCCTCTACCACTCACCAGCACCAGAAATACGTCCCACCGAGCCGCGCCGTGGGAGCCTCGCAGTTGCGGCGCCTCGGAAGTTCCGTTGGGCCACAAGAGCGCCTCCGGCGGAGGGTGACCAACACAAGTCTCTAGGATGGGATATATTTATTTTTTGTGCGTGCAATATGTGCATATGTATGTGTATATATAAACATAATGGAACCCATAATATTATACATATCACATGTAGTATAAATGTGTGATGTGTCTTTTAGTATTGTGTTGTTTAATTCAATGTGTTGTATTATCATGAATGCATATCAAGGCGTGTGTGATCAGTCAATGATGACACCAAGCTTGACCCAGGCAGGACCCAAGTATACCAGCTACCAGGTACCACATGATCTGTGCCTGGAAAATTCCTGGCATTGAATTGGAAAAGACTCTACAAACAATAGATAAACTTCCCTAGTTTAGGTATAATGATCAATTAAAACTAATCACCAAAAAATGAGATCAATGATAATGCCTATCCAAGCCAATCTTCTTCAATCTGAGAAAAAAATAATGTTTGTTTCAGGTCTTACATGGACACATGGATGTAACCGGTGTTCACATAACGTTTCTCTGGATCTCTCATCCCCCATTTGAGTTGGTTAAACTCCAGATAAACACTGCTTGGTCCAATCCCTATATTTTGATGATTTGATGGTCAAATCACTGTTTGTTTTTGTTGGTTGATTTCCCCCTTTGCTGCTGGATAAATCCATGCTTGGTCAACATCAAAATCCCGAATTTGATGGTCCAATCCCCATATTTCACTGGATTGGTTAAAGGGAAAATCTACAGGAAACCATGGATTTTCCCACGAAATATAGGGGTTTCCTGCTAAAATAAAAAGCAATTAACCAATCCATTGAATATTTTTGTGAAATCAGCTTTCCGTATACTAGACAAATCCCGGCCTGAAAGCCGCCAATCTCAAGTTCACCATCTGCAGCCAGACTTCTCTCTGGCTCCTGTGGATGTGCAGCTGGTGTATGGTTTACAATCAGGCGGGAAAAGAAACATGTAACAACCTATGTACAAACAGGATGACCTTATGATTCATGATACCTTATTTATATGGGTTGTAAAAAAAAACACATAACACAGGTTAGTTCCTTCCAATCACACCATCTGACTTACTGGGATGCACATTCTGGCTGACGCAAGCCTCTGATCAATTGATCTTCCTCCAATCTATCGCTGTACTGTGACATCTTAAATCCAAGAATTGTAAACTCCGTCTCATTAGTGGTTTTGCACCCCAATAACCAATTGTTAGGACTAAAATTGACTTCTGCTGCTAATCATTTTAAGTGAAACATGGTGAAACTATTTCGGGTTGGAACGGTTGACCATAAAAAATGACGGGCTACTTCCCTATTTGTGAACCAAGCCATGAAAAAAAACATGTTGAAACCGTCCACATTTTTAGGGTTGGATACAGCCGACATGGAATCCATGGTAAGATGCAGATGAACTCTAGAAAGTCATGTTGAAAAAACTTCAAAGATTCCAAACTTTTGGGAGATTCCACGCAAGTTTTCAAAACTAGCCATTGTCTGCTTGATTTGTGATGATCCACTAACATGCAAATAGATGAGATAAGACCAGACTTGGGGGATGACTCTCCGAATGCTCACCATCATTCCAGTGACGTCACGACGTGAGGTCACAATACCCTCTGGTAAACGTTTACATAACTATGGGAAATCACCATGCTATTAATGGGAAAATCCACGATTTCAATGGCCATTTTCAATGTCGCAAACTGTTAGTTCACCAAAGGGTAATCCATCCATTTCAACCGTCCACTTTTGAGGCTGCCCCACTTGAGCCCATCATCCCCGATCACCTCAACGTCATAAACGGTGACGAGGAGATCTGAAACTTCCAACGGCTCCAAGTGTTGTGACTCCTCCGAAAGTGGCGGAAAATCACGAAGATACGGGGTTCATAGTGTACGAATGGGATATATCATGATATATACAATCAACCTATATTAATATCATCCGATTATCATCATTGTTCTATATATATAATAGAATGATCATCCTGAAGTAGATAGAATATGATAGAATATGATAGAATATGATAGAATATTGGATGTTCAATGATATTACGATATTAGTGCGGATTCGTTGAAATTGTCATATTCTATCTACCCCAGGATTACTATAGATGTATACATGTAATATATATATATATACATATAAATATATATATATATATACACATGCAATATATATATATATATATATGTAATGTATATACAAGGAATTGCAAAACACATGCGGATTTCACCTTGTGGGCCAATTCACTGGCAGCTTTAGCATCCACAACTATTTGAGTGAACTACTAAAATCTCCTCCCTGAAAAAATGAAAACCATGGTGCTAAATACAACTCATCCCAGTCGGGCTGGAGATACTGAGAAAAAAATAAGGTTTTGGTTTAGGGGTGCACGGGTTTGTCTGACCCCCGTGTGCCCTAGCACGTAGCCTCAGGGGTTCCGCTGTGCATGGTGCGAGCGGTCCTCGCTTTCTGGGTTCATTTTGCATTCCTGGTTGGCCAATCTGGCAATTTCAGTGACGAAAGGTATCAAGGAATCTGCTTGGCATCGAAACCTCAGGCGGGTGAGGAGTCGACAAAGAGCTCTCTTACAAGTAGTTTCCCAAAGACCTTGTGGAAAAAGGCTGAAACAAAGAACTGCTCGTGTGATCCATCAGTTGAAAAACCACCATTCGTGGGACTGGAAAGGAGTTCCGACAGCAGTCAGGTCATTGTTTACCATGACTTGGTATTGCCAGCAATGCAAAGTACAGAATGGACCCCGTTTACTCAGGTGCAAACAGTGCGATCAGCACTGGGAAAATGTATGGGCGCCGCCCAGAAAGAAATCNAGTCATTTCATGTGGGGAGGCGATGATTTGATTTCTCATTTTCAGCAAACTTTCACTTGGGGGAGCACACGTTGTTTTTCTGCAAGAGTGGAAGTAGATCAATTTCATGGAATCGACACTGAGTGCGTTGGCAACGAGACGAAGATGCTTGACATGTCACAGAGCACGAGTGTCATTACAGAGCAGACTGACCCTACATTTGTGTTTCAGTCTTGTGCAGAACATGAGACAGATGAGTTTGAGCCCCAGGTTTTCTGTGATGGATCCTCATTTGCCAGTCTTCCTGTTCGCCATTGTCACAAACAACCCATTTCANGCAGAACATGAGACAGATGAGTTTGAGCCCCAGGTTTTCTGTGATGGATCCTCATTTGCCAGTCTTCCTGTTCGCCATTGTCACAAACAACCCATTTCACCACCTGACTCGAGAAGCAAGCCAACAGTCACCTTTGCTTCAGTCGCTTCGGTCACATGCTTTCATGACGAGCAGTCGGTTGATTTTCTTGTTCATGTAGATGAAGCGAAGCATTGGTTGAGATCATTTTGGCATCTTGAAGGNCGCTTCGGTCACATGCTTTCATGACGAGCAGTCGGTTGATTTTCTTGTTCATGTAGATGAAGCGAAGCATTGGTTGAGATCATTTTGGCATCTTGAAGGACAGGTCACAACATGGAAGGAATTGAATGCGAGTGTGTGCAGGGTTGCGGCATTGAATTCTGTCAGTGTCACTGATAGGCCGTTGTTTTCCAGGGACTCTCATCCCAATGCCGACCCATGCACCGAACCGCATCCGGGAGATGCCACAAATCAGAATTGTGAATTTCAAGGATGGTCCACCCATTCATCTGAGTGGCTAGCTCTTGCAGCCACGTATCGTAAGCAGTATTTGTGCACGTGGTTTGTAGCAAGAGACAGATTTCATGTTTGCTTGGAGCCACGTAGAGTTCCCATCAGATCTGATCACAACCGTGAAAGCTTTCTCAATGATTGCAGACGTGCTTGGGTCGATTTGGATGACGGCACGCCAATTAGTGCTTATGTTGTGCGGCCGAAACCATTGGGTTCTCCTAGTACTGTTGACCATGTGATCATTGTTCAGGGTGAATGGAACCATCATGGTATTGCGTTGTACCACAGTGACAGCTTGCCAATTTTTCGACGCCAANAAGAGCAGTGCTTTATCCAAGTGGATGCACTGTTGAAACATTTTTTCAGACTGCGCTTCACCCTGAAGCCTGTCGAGGGCTCGAAACAATTTGCTGTTTAAGATTTCAACAAGGAGGTTTTGAAAACGTGCTGGAAGGCCATGAGCAGGTGAACATTCCACATGCATCCTTAGTTGAAGGTAGTGCGAGAGCCATTGACAATGATCCTGAATCTTCCGACTTGGAAGAAATTCCCGATGGCCACCGCACAGATGATTCTACGACTGTCGGAAGTTTGAATGATTCTGATAGTGATGTTTCAAGTATGATGTCGGGACAGCCCGTTTTTCATCAGGTTGATCATGTCAACAGACATCCTTGGGAAACGGATGGTTTTGAAATCATGCAGGAAGACGACGATGAACAGGCACCTGAAGCGCCCTTGATTGCTTTTGCTCCTCAACATGAAAACCATGTGATGGAAGAGATTGCATGGATGAGTGGAGATGAGTTGGACCCGGAACCATGGACAGCGGCTACTTTTGGGCTGGGATTGGTTCATTTGGGTCGACGAGACCTACTTTTCGATCCGACAAATTTGATGGAGCTGTTGGACATCATTCTGGAAGTGTGGAACGACCATGCGCAACATGGAGACCTTCTAGTTTATTGTGTCCATCCTCAACCAGTTGCAGTGCTTGGTGCCAGGACAATTGCTTTGATTGTCGAAGTAGAGTATCAAGGGNCATGGAGACCTTCTAGTTTATTGTGTCCATCCTCAACCAGTTGCAGTGCTTGGTGCCAGGACAATTGCTTTGATTGTCGAAGTAGAGTATCAAGGGGGAAGAGACCCAACATCAAAGTGTACTCTGGTATTGGAGCAAGCAGCGGATGAGCATTTGGTCAGACCAGAACCATATGCCGCTCGTCTTTTCAGTGAAGCCTCAGAAAGAGAGATCTTGGCGCAATTGAACCTTCATCAACTGTGCCCACCTTTCACTCTACGTGAATGCCATGTCCGCATTGGGATTATCACCATGGATCGAGATCAATTCTACGACTTCGCTGATGGAGTTCTATGTCGTCCATGGTTTGGATCTGTTCCATCACAGGTTGATGAGGCAGCACAGAGAGTCGACAATGTGGAACAGTTCTTTTTACAAGTTCACTCCCTGCATGAACAAAGACGGCAGCTGCGACAGCTGACATGCCATGTTCACGGGATTTCTCCATCTCACCGACCGCTGGGCAGCCGAGTGGTCACCATCGATTTTGATTGGCTGTATGACCTTGAATGGATTGACAGCATGATGATGATTTGGCCATTTCGCAATGATGATACAAGGCTCATTTTTGCTCCTTCGGCTACCTCAGACATGTACGAATCAGAGCAGGTGCATTTTCACTTTATCTTGGCGTTTGGTTGCGGGCAGAGAATCCCTGTACTTGTGAATCAACAGATGGTATCAGTCGACGTGATGCAAAGGGACCCAAAAAGTATTGATGAATTCTGGGCGGCTCTTGCTCCGGTTGGCAGAGCTGGGCCCAGCATCATACAAAATCTGCAACGAAAACCTTATTGGTTTAAGTACGCCAGATCACAGAACGTGCACCCGCACCTAGCCGTAAACGGCCAGCGTATGGTCGATGCCACTGAGCCGTGGTGTGCTGGAGATGTCCTTCGGGCACGCTACCACGTGTGGGAGCGACAACATATCTTGCAGATCTTGGCGGGGGTTGCTTTGCAGGAGGATGACCCTTTTGTGGAGTCAACATCATTTCTCCAGATTGATCACCAGCTTCGATTTGGGAATGCCATTGATGAGGATACTCTGCCACTCCAAACAGCTTTTGGCGACATCTGTATTGAATTGCACCGACAATGCATTGATGCGTGTAATGGTGCTGCGGATTGTGCCAGAATAGAAGTTCCAGGTGGTAGCAACACCGTCCTGTCTGATTGTTGTGAATCTCCAGAACAAAATCCCAGAAGCTTTGCAAAGTGGTCTTCACAGCAGGCTACGGGGATCTCAGAGAATTCTGAGTCTCAATCATGGACATGGACTGCTGGATCAGAGCCATTGCAAAAAGAGTGTACCAAATTTTACCAGTCTACAAGTTTTTCTGCCATTTCCAAATCTCAGACACAAATGGAGCTTCTCTTGCGGGAAGGCGTAGGGGGTAACGTGGATCCCTACAATTCCCAAGAAGCAGTGTTAGCTGAGATTCCTCCTCTCTTACGGAAGGGTGCGAGGGGTAACATGGATCCTCGCAACTTCCAAGAGGAAGGCCAACAATGGTCATGGTTGCGATCGACAGGTGAGAACTATGCTTCAGATCGCGTTCCACAAGCTGAAGTCAATCGCAGCGTCTCCTGTCTGGCTGAGAGCTGTCCATTTCCAATGTCCGATGAACTTCTCTTACGGGACTGTGCAAGGGGTAACGTGGATCCTTGCAAGTACCAAGAAGTCACGGCACAAGAACCATTTCCCAATTTCAATGATGAGTCAAGATGTGAGCTGCAATCGTTTGGAGGTCGGGTTTCTGACAGCTGCCATGCAGATGGTGAAGACATTTCACCGACCTCTAAGAGCTGCATATCTGAGCTTCGAGTGTTGATTCAACGCCTGGTTGATTCGTCATGGCAAGGTTTCAACAATGATTTCGAACAAATCCCAAATTTACACCCTTTTGCCAGAGCAGCATGTGAGATTACTTCGTTGCAGCAAGATGGAAATACCATTCATGTGTATACTGATGGATCAGCAGCGAAACGTCAAGCAGCTTGGGCATTTGTGGTCTTGNTGTGAGATTACTTCGTTGCAGCAAGATGGAAATACCATTCATGTGTATACTGATGGATCAGCAGCGAAACGTCAAGCAGCTTGGGCATTTGTGGTCTTGAATGAAACGAGGAACAAGGGAGAACGATCTTTCCACAAGCTGGGATATGCAGGGGCTATGTTGANCGAAACGTCAAGCAGCTTGGGCATTTGTGGTCTTGAATGAAACGAGGAACAAGGGAGAACGATCTTTCCACAAGCTGGGATATGCAGGGGCTATGTTGAAAGATGATGTTGGCCCCTTTGTGCCTAATGCACTCGATTCAGAAGCAACTGCAATCATTGCAGCAACTGAATTTCTTTTGAGTCGCGAATGGCTGTCCCAAATTGAGATCTTTTTCCACTACGATGCTTTGAGTGCTGGACATGGGGCATTCGGTTTGCAGAACATTCCGAACAACAACCATGATGTCTCTGAGCGACAAAAGGCAGCCAGGATGATGGTTGCACTTCTCCAGCGGAAAGCGGAATGCTGCCGGGGGCTTCATGTGAAGGCTCACAATGGACAACCGTGGAACGAATTGGCTGACTCAGTCGCTTCAGCCATTCGGCAGGGGTGGCAACCACCATGTGAGGCAAAGCTCAGGTGCAAAGAGCTACTCACCCATCCTCTAGCCAATTTTGCATGGATTGAAGCAGGGAGAACTGACGAAATTCCAGCCCTGGAGACTGTCTTACGAAACCATCCACCTGACCCAGACCGAGGTCAGCACAATATTGATGAGGTTTTAAGGCCACGCCCAACTAGTTTCAGTCAGAAACCCAGAGTTGCGGCTTTGAAATTAGCCTCAGCCAATGTGCAAACTTTGGATTATCATGGGTCTGAGTTTGNTAGCAGCTTTACAAGAAACTCGTGCAAAACACAGCCGAACCTCCACAATTGGACCCTTCACCCGTTTGATTGCTGCAGGAGAAGGGGGACAGGCGGGAGTAGAGTTGTGGTTGAACGGAGAAGCTTTGTCGAAGTCATTTGGCGTTTCTTTCTCACCCATCAAAGACGCATGTGTATGGTTTCAGTCGTCTCGAATCTTGGCTACAACCTGTCACTTTGGAACATTGCAGATTGAGATCATCACCATCTATGCTCCACAGCAAGCGAGACCAGCAGAAGAAATTCGGCGATGGTGGTCTCAGCTTGACCAGGTGATTGCTAAGGTTCGTCATGGA
>BGPT01000337.1:328168-343168 GCA_003297045.1 Symbiodinium sp. clade C Y103 | reverse complement strand
TCTCAAACAATATCCAAAAATGGGCTGCTGAATCTTTCAATTTTTTGCAGGAGTGAAGTGCCCTCCTTGCAAAGCCGCAAATCATTTTGCCACATGAATCTCGGCCAATGAGATCTTATGAGGTACATGCATTGCACATCTTGGGTTTGCTTGAGCATTTCCATCCACTCTTCCCCTAAGAGCTTCTGCATAATGATTTTGCAGGGAAGCCTTGTTTATCCAAGCTATTTTTACACGGGGGTTGAGCGCCAAGAGTAGAAAACAAAAGTGGCAGACAAACTGGATGAGCCGCAGATAGTCGCAGATTAACAAGTCCGCAAAGATTCTAGTAGCCGCCGCTTCTCCACCACAGCATAGACCAAACGCCAATCGAACGTGTGCAGTGCTAGGAGCTTCGACCAAGTAATCCAAGACGATGACGATGACAATATGGTTCGCGATGTGGAGCAAGAGGTCGAGGATGAACCTCCGATCTTTCGCCGATTTCACACCTGGCCATTGATTGAAGAGAAGCCTCTTGGATCCTCTAAGCAGCCAACAAGCGAAAGACAGTGATGCAGTATGATGCAGTGATGTACGTTCGAGTTCGTTGCTTTCTGCACAGATGTCCTACACTGACTTGCTCTGAACTCAAATGTATGCAATGACAGCTACTCAGGTTCATGTTGCGCAAGCGGACAGCTGGCCTGGGGAGACTTAGATTTAGATGCAGGTGACCGTGTACAAGAGGCGGATAAGATCGGATAAGGTCTTACTGATGACAGCACGTCATCCATGTACTTAACGCTTCCCTGATATCTGTTGTTTTTTCTTGTTGGTTGGTTCGTGTGCAATCTCTTGCGGGACGCGTCCTTCTATTGGTCTTTCTGAGCCCTTCCTCCCTTGTGTCACTTCCAAAAACATTTCCGACATGGAAACCAAGGAAGCTTCTGCAGGGAACAGATGCCGACAGCGTTTGCATCGTCACCCACAAAGGCTTCTTGCGGGAGCTTGAACGTGGACCTTTGGGACAGCCACAGGCTTCTGAGTTCAGCACCTTGGCAGAGTCTTGCAAAATGATACAGTATGACAAATGAGCAAAAGATGGCAAAACATGCAAAATTAGGGCAAGCTACCAGCCAGAGCATGCCAAAGCAATGAAAGAGCTTCTGAGCATCAGGACACATCAGCACATATCATATCAGGACATATCAGGACACATCGGGATTATGTGCCTGTTTTGTTTTATGTGTTGCTCGTCTCAGGCAACTGCGAGGTCCGTGTCTATGATGTTTGTGTTTGTGATGGCGCAGCTTGTCCTCATGCAGTGCTTCAGAGGGCCCTAAATTATACTGTACAATGGATGATTATATATAGTGACATTTATGTATTTGCACAGTATTACAGTACATTATATTGTATGAATGTTTACTTGTTATTTGTTTTCTTTTATTTGCTTTGTTGACCAGCTGTTGAATCGACCAACTCGAGATGCGAATTGACGGTGCCAGCAACTTGAGCTAACAGAGCAGCTAGCATAGCTTGGCCTGCGTGCTTTTGATATGCAGCATTCAAGCTTTGTTCTTGCCTGGTGGAACGTTGGTTGTGTGATTCTTCACTTGTTTGCAGCTCATCAAGCCCCAGCCTACTCAAAAGCCTGCCTACTTCATCCTTTGGCCAATGAAGAAAGAGCGAGAGAGCTAGAGAGAGAGAGAGAGAGAGAGACACAGAGGGGGACGGAGGGAGGGAGGGACGGAGGGAGGGAGGGACGGAGGGAGCTAGAGGGAGAGAGTTCAGCCCCTTGCTGGGATGTATGGAGGCAAGCTTGGACGCAGTGTATACTCAAACGGCTACCTCGCCCTAGTATCCAGGGGTTTGAAATAGCTTGACCAGAGAACACACAGGAAATCACGGAAGCGATATTATGTAATCATACATGATGTATTTGATGATTTTGATACCAGAAAGGATAGCCATCCCTCGAATTGGGACAGTGACGCCCAGGAGATTTTGCGAGCGGAGTTGAGGCGAGTGAGCGACTAATTGGTTCTCATTTTGCGGTTGCCGCGGTGAGAGCCGAAGTCACCTCAAGGAACTTTCAAAAGCTCATGGAGGTGGGCTACTTGCTGAGTCGGAGGTCATGGCAGGTGCCAA
Source organism: Symbiodinium sp. clade C Y103 (assembly GCA_003297045.1). Classification (NCBI taxonomy): domain Eukaryota; class Dinophyceae; order Suessiales; family Symbiodiniaceae; genus Cladocopium; species Cladocopium sp. clade C. Next base: position 341,035 of record BGPT01000337.1, on the reverse strand, counting down.
GAAACTCTGCATATTCGATCTGAAAATCTATGAGAATCCTGGTCATTCCTGACACGTCTTGGAAATCACTGTTTCATGGCACTATGACCTCCCATTGGGACAGACAACCTGGCCCAGTGAACCAGTGTGAGCCTGGAACCCAAACATACTGGCTCTGCTGCATCCAGAGACGATACCAGAAGTAGCCTTCAGTCATGAGAAGCACTGTGCCACGAATGGAAGCATATATCTTGCTCACACACACATACGATGTACCAATAGTACCGCACAAGGCGGTGGCGGAAGTTTCAGGAATGGCAAACTATAGGAGAGGTGAGTTGATGGGATGCAAGAACGGCAGAGCGAACCCACTCATGGATCGAAAGGTGGTTGGAGCGTCGGCCTATCTATCTGTCTATCTATCTGCCTGCCTAACTAACTGACTAACTGACTCACTGACTAACTGACTAACTGACTAACTAACTAACTAACTAACGAACGAATTAACTAACTAACTAACTGACTGACTGACTAACTAACTAACAAACAAACTAACTAACTAACTAAACTAACTAACTAACTAACTAACTAACGAACTAACTAACTAACTAACTAACTAACTAACTAACTAACTGACGAACTGACTAACTGAGTAACTGACTAGCTAACTAACTAACTAACTAACTAACTGACTAACAAACTAACTAATTGACTAACTGACTAACTGACTAACGGACTAACTGACTAACTGACTGACTAACTGACTGACTAACTGACTAACAAACTGACAAACTAACTAACTAAGTTGTTAAGTTGTTAAGTGGTTAAGTTGTTAAGTTGTTAAGTTGTTAAGTTGTTAAGTTGTTCAATTGTTAAGTTGTNACTAACTAACTAAGTTGTTAAGTTGTTAAGTGGTTAAGTTGTTAAGTTGTTAAGTTGTTAAGTTGTTAAGTTGTTCAATTGTTAAGTTGTTAAGTTGTTAGTTCAGGTAGTTAACTGACATCTCAGAATTTGCTTAAAACCCTCAGTTTTTAACACTTTTGACATGGAAATGTGCTTCGCGCCACAGCGGCGTGCACTTTTTCGACATCGAATCATCATCGAATCGTCAAAAAGTGGTCCGAGCGTGTGTTTTTTTTTTTTACCTTTTCACTTCCAAATGTGCTTCGCGCCACAGCGCCGTGCACTTTTTCGACATCTCAACTTCCAAAAGGTGCTCCGAGGCTGACACTTTTTGACACTTTTTACTTCCAAATGTGCTTCGCGCCACAACGCCGTGCACTTTTTCCACATCGCAACTTCCAAAAGCGCTCCGAACCCGACAGTTTTTNTTTTGACACTTTTTACTTCCAAATGTGCTTCGCGCCACAACGCCGTGCACTTTTTCCACATCGCAACTTCCAAAAGCGCTCCGAACCCGACAGTTTTTACCACTTTTTACTTCCAGATGTGCTTCGCGCCACAGCGCCGTCCACTTTTTTCCACATCGCAACTTCCAAAAGCGGTCCGAAGCTGAGGTGTCTTAACACTTTTTACTTCCAAATGTGCTTCGCGCAACAACGGCGTGCAATTTTTCATCCCTCATCTGCCGAGATGTCTCCGCGCCCGTCGCTTCAGCGAGCCTACTTCTCGACCCTCCGGAGCCACAAAACATTGGAAAAACACAGTGTTAGCGTTTCGCGACTCTCCTACCTTTTCGCGCACCTGCATCTCTTCTCTTCTGACTTTCTTTATCTTCTGACTGTCTTCATGGCTGTGCTTTTCCATCTGTCCATATTGTCGGAAGGTTTAGCTTCTAAATTTCCTTCGATTATGTACTGTAGTATATTCATCAAACACACACACACACAATCCTGATTCTAAAGTTGCGCGCAGCTAGCGAGAGAATGGTTCGGAGCTATTCGGAGTTCCAAGCCCAGTGATTCTTGATGTGGGTGTAAGTGGCCCGCTCTGCGTGTAAAGTTTACAGCAAATTTGTCTGTCGTGCCGATCATACTACGTCAGAGTCCACTGCTGCATAACAAACATGCACACACTGGACTTTAATTGCAGATGGCTAGAACCTTCCGTGACGCAAATGCCAAGTGCAAGTCAAGCAAGTCAAGTGCAGTTCAAGATGTTCAAGGAAGATTCGCGCGTCATGGGAGAGCCATGGGAGAGTCATGGGAGAGTCATGGGAGAGTCATGGGAGAGTCATGGGAGGTACGCCGTATTGTTCTAGTTATTGGTGCCTCTTTGGGTACCGGCTGCTGCACACTTTGGCAGCATGCCTTGGTCTGAGCCGGCCATGTGGGCCTTGAATCGTCCGGTGGGACAAGCCACAACAACATACAGCATTTGGTGTGTAGGCCCTACCGTAGGCAAGGGTTAACAGCGGTTAACAAGCGTAGGCAAGTGTGGGCAACATATGGATAATTATGGATATATATATGGCAATATTATCGTTGCAAGAAAGGGTACAGGAAGTGATGTGGCAGCTGACTTGTCGGGCATGCTGGGTCATATGGATTCCCCGACCAGGGGACATCCAGATGGCCTTGTTCTATGGAAACCCTTGTGCTGCGAAATGCGATGTTTGTGCTTGGTACGTCTGATCGGTGAAGCACAAGCTTTACAGTGAATTCGCCAGACGAGCTGCCAGAGAGCATGATAATCAGGCGGAAAAAAGGAACATAGGCCAACCATGGCCAAGCGTTGTCAACATGCAATTGTGTGAGTAGTGAATCTCGTTTTAATGGTTGTTGCACTTCGCCATTTTGAGGCCTCGATCTTCAAAGGTTTGATTTTCCGCCATTCACCCTTCACAACGGCATTTGACGCCGTGGGTGAGAAGACGGTGCAGGCCGTTGGTAGTGACGACAGCGGTTTGAAGTTCCTGTTGACGGAATACCAATAGCTCAAGGTCCTGAAGGTAGAGCAAGCCAGAGGGAATGGCAGACGCAAATTCTATCAACTTCTTCATACAGTGAGTGACTACAGTCCTCAAGCAATTTCAACCAGCCCATGGGGGCTCGATGCTTTCGTGCTGTGTCTTCCCTTTTGCAGAGTCTAGCTGCATCCAGCTGCCTTCAGTTTGGAGCGACAAATGTCCAAGACCAACAGGAGCAATGCTTGTTGTCCACACAGGTTCAGTTCAGCCTGTGACTAGGCCCAAGGCTCGTTAGGGTACCACCTGATTCATTGAGGTTTTTTCCCGGCGAGGCACCTGCCGACCAGTGCCTTCGCAAATGGCAACGTAGTGGGATGCGGGCCTCCAATAGCTGCGCCGGAACTTCCGTGAAGGGAGTGCACTAAAAGCGTCAAGCTGCATCAATGCGTTTTGACTCCGCGGTTGCGTCACAACGCTGCTGTCTATGCCAGATTATCAAGGAAGCGTTTGGTGAGTTTCATCCACATCCTCCACCAGAGGGGATGGTTTTTGAGCTGGCCCTCCCAGTTCGACCAGAGTCGGGAGGCCACAGCACATTTGGGATATCCATCAATCCAATTTACCGCAGCAGGATTTGCTGAGCACTGGCTGCAATGAATTTCACAACATAGCACATCATGGCACTGATTCGAGTGGGATATAATTTTCCCACTCGAGAATGTTCGAAGGCACCTGCTGATTTTGAAGTTGCAAATGTTTTGCCAGACGCTCGGCCAAAGACAATCAAGTTTTCTTCAATATCCACGCTTGGTGGATAACAGCGCCACAAAATGCTGGAGCGGCTGAGGACTAGATAGAATTAACTCGACTAAACTTAGCACACTAATCAATGTGCACAGCGGAGAGTAGTGGAGGAGTTTCCAAGCCACACCCCTTGGGGGCCATCATGATGTACACATTCACGCAATCAAAGATTTGGTCATTGAGGTTTGTTCAGTGCACCCTGCTTCTGGGAGAGTCTTTGAGAATAGTCGGAGATGTATTGAGAATAGTCTTGTGGGAAAAAACATTGAAAGATCCATATGAATTTGAAAGATCCATATGATCCATGTCATGAAAAGACCCAAGGCTCCTCGCCCGAAGGGCGTGAGTCGGCTGTGCAGCTGGGGTTGGCAGAAAGCCACGGAAGCCGGAGGCCTTTGATCCCGTTGCTGTGACCGTGGCTCCGCCAAGTTTGAAGGAAAGCTTAGGCCCATTTCAATCAGCGTTATTGAATTTTGGGGAGGCACAGCTCTGACCCCCTGAGAGCTTGTAGCTCATGGCTGATGTGCATGTTGTATCACGTTGTGAGATGATGTGAAATGCATGAGGTTCAGAACAGATGCTTTGAGGAGATCTATGGAGATCTGAAATTTGGGGGTTAGAGCTGTACCCCATCTTGCCTGAGATCTTCCAATTCAAGCCCTTGTGAAAGCCACAATAGTAGGGTGTTCCGTGGCCTTTGCCAAGGGCCCTCCATCGCTTCCGCTCCGGTGCTTGGGCACCGCAACAGTGAAGCAGTGAAGAGTCGAGACCCACAGTGAAAGCGATCCGCTTATGAGGAGCCTAGCCGCATCTAGCCGCAACCATCATCCTTCGAGGTGAATTTTGTGCACGGTGCATTTTTATACGAGCGCTTTTCAATTGCGTTCCCACAGTGGCAGTGCACCAGGTGTCTTCGTGTGAACATGGCTTGAGGTTGACAGCAGCACCCCTTGCTGTTTGAAATGTAGGGGGTGGCGCTTAAGCCATTGCCAGTCCATTGCCTGTCGAACCAGCCTGGCAGTGCACGCAGAAAATGGCAGCCAGAGTCAAGTTGGGTGGAGGAATCTAGCAGCAGCGTACGTACTTGTAGCATCTTGTAGCCTGAAATTATTTCTCAGCATTTTCCTGGAAGTGCGTAACATTTGAAGCATGTTGGCATGGCAAATAGCTGCGCTACTTCTTGGTAGAATAAGAATATCGTGGACTACCCAGAGATTTCCAAAAGGGAGCCTCTTTGAAGATGAAGCCCTGAAGCAACAATGTGTTGAGGCGATAGGTGACGTGAAGGGTTTGCTCAAGTGAATGAATGCCGTGGGTGAGAGAGTTGAAGATATCTTAAGAGCTTCGCTAAGACTAGCTAAGCTACTAGCTTAGCCAAAATATTCCGCTCGTCCATTTTTTTGTCATTCGGACTGTCCTGTTGACATTCCATTTAAGAATAAGCGGGTGAAGACGGATCCGAACAACTTGAAAGCTCTTGAGAGCTGGTTTGTCGGGCTTTGGTCCTACTCCTTTCTTGCACCAAGGCGCCCAAGAGACATGCAGCTTCAAGATTGCCACGCTCAGGGGGGCTGCGGAAAGTGCAGGGAGGTGTGGGGAGATGCAGGGAGTAGGGCAGCCCAAAAAAGCATTTTACAGGGAGCAGATTGGATGAACTAGCTTGCCACAGCTTGTCACATCTTTCACAGCTTATCTCTCCACTGGAGCCCTTCCTCATTGTGTCACACTTAGTGTGAAAGCTGGGGCTGGGGGGTCATGCAGGTGACACGAAGGACACATCTGCATGGCAGGGGTCTCAGCTTCAACCATGAAAGGGGGCAAACCAGCTGATCGTTGGACAGCATGGCCAATATACTGAAAAGAGATCCTGTCGCGAACGTGCAAAGAAGGGCAAAGCAGCAGCAACATGTCTCATACAAGCGCAACCACATGGGATGCAAGACAAGAAGCACCAGCAGCATGAGCGTCAATGCGCAGCGCAAGAAGAAGGGGAAAAATTGTGAAGCCATGGCCGCAAACTTGAACTTATGGCTTGAACATTGCTTGGGTCACAAGCTGTGTACCAGGTCTACTGAGTCTACTGCACTCGTAGATGGAGTCAAGTCCATAGGCCCCTGCCACATAGCAGCGTCACTGAGATAGTCTAGGTTGGCAGTTGGTGGGCTACTTGGAGCCACAGTCCACTCCCCAGAGCACTGCGAAAAGGTCAAGAGGTGAGTTTATCACATTTGTACGACCCCTTGAAATGCAGAGTGTTCCTTGCCTGTCGAGGGTTTTGCTAAGCTGCTGGATTGTGGATCCAAATGCGTTTTTATGACTTGCCACTTTTCCTGGAGCTCAAGCTGTTTCATTTTCTGATCGGCTCGTCAAAACGCCCTTAGAGGGTTCACAGCGTTAGAGCCACTTCAAGACGTCCTAGCCGCCCTAGCAGTCCCAATGTATAGCTGCTGAACAGTAATATGTTTAAACCAAGGGACAAGTCATGCTGCGCTTGTCGTGGATCTGCCTGAGGTGGCTTGCCAGCGCTCCCGGGGGTTGAATGGCTCACGAGGCGCAGGCAGTGCAACTTTGATCTTGTAGCTGTGGGGGACGGCCGACGGAAATATAAGTAGAGCGAACATAGGCAAATGATGGCAAATGTAAATCAAAATAGGCAAACTGCAATTTAGGGGTTGCCATTGTCGCCCGGGCCCCTTGCCAGGAGCCAGTCTTCGCTTTGCGTTAGCTGCTCCAACATCAAAACCAACTGAGGTGCCGCAGGTTTTGAGTGTTCGGATGGTTCGGTCCTTTGCGCTCCAGGTTTCTTTGCACCCCTAGCCCCTAGACAGATCTGGACAGGTTTGACAGATTTTGACAGCATTTCCTTTTCAATTCATTTCAATTCTTGTGGGCCAGGTGGTGGACGTCAAGGATCAGAATGCAGTTGCCTAGCCTTTCTATCTTTCATTTGGCTGTATCTATCTATATATATATATATTATATACACACACACACATATATATATATATATATTATATACAGACACACACATATATATATAGATTATATATACATATATATCCTTATTATGTATCACTTTCGCAATGCCATCCGGGGTCTGGGGCCGGAAAAGTTTTGAGCATGGCTGAGGCTGTTGAGCCATACGCCATCCTGACCTGCGTTTGAACAGTACACTCTGCTGCAGAGCCGTAGGGTGCAAGGAAAGGATTGGTTTCGGGGGTATCTTAGCCAGGCCTGCCCATTGTGCAACAGGCCCTTCAGCAAGATAACTGGTGGTGGGGCTGTGTACACAGCTCAGTTTGTCAGCTGGTTGCCAGGACAAAAGCGACATGAAGGGCACATGAGGACACGGTATGAAAACAAGGCTGATGGGTCAGTGCGCCTAGGTGTGACCCATGCGGTGTTGGATTTCCGCGGAGCTCTAACACCTTCTTGGTGGAAGCCTTGTGACACTGACTGAACACTTCCTCAGGGAAGTTGAGGGTGGCAAAGTGCTGTGTGGACAGTCAGCTCAATCACAATCAATCACCTGCTGGAATCACCAACTGAAATCTGAGTCTGAATACGTCCGTGAAAATCTGCGAGTACATTCGTGATATTGTATAGTCAGATGAGTCAGATGTAGTCAGAATGTCCGTATAGTTGATAGGCGCTCAGACTTTCGCCCAGGACTTGACCATCAGCTCTGCGAAGCTTCCGGAGGAGAGACTGAAACCAAGCTGCGGCGTTGCAACAGCTGCTGATGCAGATAATCTGTGCTGATGAGCTGTGCTTTGTGCTCACTTTTCAAAGTTGTTTATTCCTTTTTAAAAGTTGGAATCGACTCTCAACAGCCATCTTTTTGTTACTCTTTGATGTTGGTAGACCAGTGGGAGATTGCTGACATTTCCCAGGAGATTCCAGATGCAGAGGTGGAAGTTGCATCCCTAGCTTCGCAGTGTAGTCATGACGGCTGCTCTATACAGCTGCTCTATAAGGCTGCTAAAGGCACTATACAGCTGCTCTCTTTTTCTTGTATATTTGATGCAGCATTGGGGACTTGCTGGGGACTTGAAGGGGCCAGCCTGCGTAACTTTCATTCTTTTTTAAAGCAAACTTTAAAGTATATTTGTTTACAGAATTTGGGGAATTTTCAGTCCACTTTCAGAGGCGGCTCCAGAGCCTGAAGATGAGCCAGGCTTATTGCAGTCCTGGACTGAGGGAGTCATGGATCTCGGCGAGGGAGGGAGAGAGAGAGAGAGACAGACAGACAGACAGACAGACAGACAGGCAGGCAGGCAGGCAGGCAGACAGACAGACAGACAGACAGCCAGGCAGGCAGGCAGGCAGACAGGCAGACAGGCAGACAGGCAGACAGGCAGACAGGCAGACAGGCAGACAGGCAGACAGGCAGACAGGCAGACAGGCAGACAGGCAGACAGACAGACAGGCAGACAGGCAGACAGACAGACAGGCAGGCAGGCAGACAGGCAGACAGGCAGACAGGCAGACAGCCAGGCAGGCAGGCAGGCAGACAGGCAGGCAGGCAGGCAGACAGGCAGACAGGCAGACAGGCAGACAGGCAGACAGGCAGACAGGCAGACAGGCAGACAGGCAGACAGGCAGACAGGCATCCATGCATCCATGCATCCATGCATCCATGCATCCATGCATCCATGCATCCACGCAACCACGCATCCACGCATCCACGACGCATGCACACAGACATACAGACATACAGACATACAGACATACAGACATGCATCCATGCATGCATACAGACATACAGACATACAGACATACAGACAGACAGACATACAGACAGACAGACAGACATACAGACAGACAGACATACAGACATACAGAATCATAAAGACGCACAGAATCAGACAGACATACAGACATACAGACATACAGGCATACAGGCATACAGACATGTTACAAACATACAGACATACAGACATACAGACAGACAGACAGACATACAGACAGACAGACGGGCAGACAGACATACACACACAGATATATAACATTCAGCGGATACTTAGAATATGCAAAATCCCAATTACACAGTTGAACTCAACCGAAAAAATACTTAGAATATAGACATAGCATATCCCCATTCCATTTGGAAAGTTGGTGGTTGTGCGACTCCTTTCTATTTGTGATGCTTGCATCTTTGTAAAGGAGAATGAAATTAACTCCAAAGGCAACATCTTGCAGAAGGTAGCACACCATTCGTGGGCGGGATCCTTTGCAGCAGAAAAAAATGCACTTTTAATACACAAAGTAGTAAGAAATTGGTCAATTTGGGGACCCTGGCAGTTTTTGATTTTTGTCACCAAACACCTCGTGAAAAACAACCCTATTTCCCGAACTTTTTTTGTTTTTTCCTCATCCTATCTTACTACCTTGCTTTCCTGAATACGATTTCAAAGGGGGGAGCTCCCTTTCCTTTGATGAAACTCTTTATCACGGCCATATTCTATGATATTCTATGTATGTGCGTTTGCAACCTAATATCCCAAAATGTGTTGAGCCAGTACTGCTGAATCTAGACAATTTTCCATGGATCACTGGTGTGAACCTTAAAATTTCTGGGGGTGTTTGGGGAATAGGCGGGAACAACCTGGAACAGCGAGCAGAATGGAAACTGATACATGTGTTGGTCCTATTTACACATGCAATTTCATGCAACACATGGCGTAGATTCCATGTCCTGGTTGGGAGATGCTCCACGGGCTCCAGAAATCGGATTCCATATTCTATGTATTTGCGCGCGCAAGGGTATGAAGGATTCCTTCCTATTTGTGATGCTTGCATTTTTGCAAAGGAGAATGAAATTAATTCCAAAGGCAACATCTTGCAGAAGGTAGCACACCATTCGTGGGGGGGGACCCTTTGCAGCAGAAAAAAAAAATGCACTTTTTAATACACAAAGTAGCAAGAAATTAGTCAGTTTGGGGACCCTGGCAGTTTTTGATTTTTGTCACCAAACACCTCGTGAAAAACAACCCTATTTCCCGAACTTTTTTTGGTTTTTCCTCATCCTATCTTACTACCTTGCTCTCCTGAATACGATTTGAAAGGGGGGAGCTCCCTTTCCTTTGATGAAACTCTTTATCACGGCCATATTCTATGATATATGTATGTGCGTTTGCAACCGAATTTCCCAAAATGTATTGAACCAGTACTGCTGAATCTAGACAATTTTCCATGGATCTCTGCAACTTGGTGTGGCCCTTGGGGATGGGTCAACAGTCGTGAAACCCCAAAATGGATGATGTTATATCAAAATGAATTAGTTTGGTGGTCGAAATGGCACCCCAATCATTTGACCCCTGCCCAGCAAGTGCCTGGGTTTTGGAAACCTTGGTTGAATTATAATCTACGGGTTTTATGGTGATTATCTTGGTAATTGTGGGAAAAGTGTCCAATTCCAACATGTCAAAATTTTAGCACCGTTTAGCACCCCGATTCGAGGTCAACTGTANGTGATTATCTTGGTAATTGTGGGAAAAGTGTCCAATTCCAACATGTCAAAATTTTAGCACCGTTTAGCACCCCGATTCGAGGTCAACTGTATTCTAAGTGTAGTTTTTTTGACTTCAACTGTATTCTAAGTATGTGTTTTCAATTTCAATTCCTAGGATGCCTGGGGGTACCCGAAATTTCAATTCCATATTCTAAGTATTCGCTGAATGATATATATATATATATATGTATTTGTGTAAAATATAGATGTGTAATGATGTGTATACATACATATCCGCGGACTCGTGCTAAACTTTCAGATGTTTTGCCTTGGTTGGCAGTCTTGCCACGGGGAATCGTCATGAACATTGAAATATTAGACGTTTTGTTTCGCCACTTGTGGGCACTTGCTTTTGTCCTGTTTGGATTTCATGGGTTGTCCTTGGTGCAGCTAAAGGCGTCTCCCCTTTGTGGAGGTGACTGACGCCATTGCGGAGAGGCTTGAGAAGCTACTAACCGCGACTAATCTCCCATGGGGCCCATGCCGTTGCCGTCAGGAGCTGTGCTGAGAGGGATTTGTTGCCGTCAGGCTAGGCTTGCCCCAGTCCAAGGAGGTGGAGGCACTTGGCCGCTCGGAATCTACGGATTCTACAGCTTTCAGCCCTTTCAGCGTTCAAGATCAACGTAGAGCGATATTTAATCTGGCTAAGCTTTTTGGATCCCTGTCAGCTGCAGGTGAGTTGCAAGTTTGAGTTCTAAGGACGTGAGCTGATCAAGGAGCCTCAGCGAGTGTCCGTCTCTCAGTTAGCCCTATGCTCTGTTAAATATTCAGCAATCTGATATTCTTGTCATTTCTTGTCCAACCCTTGGTGAGTGGAAGTCTCAGCTACTTGTGCGAGGGATGGGGCGTAGCTAAAGCCATGGGGAGACTGCTGAAGCCTGCGAAACTGAATGCAAAGCAAGGCTTGCAAGTCCTTTGCAGCCTCCTGGCACCTCAACTTTTCAGAGTCCGTGGGCTTCTTAAGATGTGAAAGTTGCGCTCGAAGCCGCAACCAGTCTTGCAAAGCAGGCCCACAGGAATCCCACAAGATCCTACGTCATCTATCTATCTATCTATCTATCTATCTATCTATCTATCTATCTATCTATCTATCTATCTATCTATCTATCTATCTATCTATCTATCTATCTATTCATCAATATGCACACACACAGACACACATATGTATATATGTGGATAAGACATCTTTATATACAATATGTATAATGTAATATGATGTAAACATATCAACAAATATGATGTATGACTTATAGTATAGTGTACTTTCATATCATATCACATCACATCATATCATATCATATCATATCATATAGTATCATTAATTAATATAAGTTGTATCACATAGTACAATACGTTATTCTATGATATGACGTGACATGATATGATATGATATAGTACTGTAAAGGCACACACATGCATATGCATAGATAACCCAGGGCCCAGGGCAAGGAAATCATCAGCCATCCCTACTTGGCTCACCACGACCGGCCTTATATAATCTTTTCAACAAGGGCAAAACCGCAAACACACAATGATAGAATTTCACATTTCGACCACTTGGGCCCAAAGAAAGGATATGCTGAGTGGAACCTGTGTCTTAGCCAGTCCGTCTCAGCTGCTTTGTGGATTGCCAAGGTTGGTGTCTTTTGCTTATGAGCGAGGATGGAGGCGAAGCTTTGCCAGCTCGGCGGCCAAAGATGGGCCTCACGTTTCAGAGGCGTTCAAGATATACTGTAGTTTGAGATAGTCTCATTGGGTCTTAAACATTCTTATATAAACACAGACAGGCCCATAACTTGCTTGTGGCTTCTCATTTGGTCGCATTTTCTTTGCATCTGGTCATCAGTCATGGGAACGGAACAAGCAGGTAGATGTGTCTCCGCTATCTTAAATTGATTCCAGAAACATCCGGAAACCACATTGACATGTTGTTCAGGATATTTCAGCAACAACATTTTAACTGGACTTCTGTGTTGTTGTGGCTCTGACTCTTTGAGACCCCGGCATTTGCCCATGTAAGGTTCAGGCTTTCCTGGTCCGGATGAAGAATTCCGTTTGGCCTAGAAGCCTGGTGATGACTGAAGACTGTGATCAGATGTTATAAGACCGTACTCGTAATACAAGTGCTTGCTATATCTGGCTATTGGAATGGGCAACATACCGGGAGCATCCCTGAGCCAAGGCCCAGGAATTCTTGAAAGAAGGTGCTGGTCTACTTGGGGACTGCCTCTATGTCACCTTGTTGACCATGTTTTTCACGGAGTCAGTTTTCCGTTTTTTGATTTTCCCCCTTTCCTCCTCAGTGACATACCAAACACATTCACCTTGCCTGTTCATTTGACAGTCACAGGCTCTGTCTGTTTGTTCACGTGTGTTGTGATATACTATGATTATTGATTACATAATATCGTAACACATGCACACAGACGCGCGCGCACACACACACGCACACAAACGTACGACGTCCATCATGGGCCTTACCTTAACCAAATTATTCCACTGTCAGGTGACCTCCCGGAATAATTTTGTAGGAATAATAAGTGCGGAATAATTTTAGGAACGCCCCTGNNAATAAGTGCGGAATAATTTTAGGAACGCCCCTGCCAGGTGTGGGTGCTAGAGCTTGGAATAAAAAGGTCAAGTGTGGCAGAATAATTCTTTTCCCAAAGGTCAGGTGTACAAGTGTCCCGTTTTGGAATAA
>BGPT01000337.1:304196-319468 GCA_003297045.1 Symbiodinium sp. clade C Y103 | reverse complement strand
ACTCTTGGATTAATTAGCTTGAAGTTGCCTGAAATTATTCTAGGTGGGTGGGGAGGGTAGCGTTTATTAATCAAGGGTATGGGTTACTGCCAACGAGCCAATTAATTGAGGTACCACCTTGCAGCACGGAACCTTGGATATAATTGTTTATTAATCGAGGTGGGGACCTACCCCGGGTACNGATGCTTTGGTTTAAGCATGGGGGATTTAATTGGAAGAAATTATTTGGGGTCTACCTATACAGAGAAAAAACACTAGTACCCCCACTCTTGGATTAATTAGCTTGAAGTTGCCTGAAATTATTCTAGGTGGGTGGGGAGGGTAGCGTTTATTAATCAAGGGTATGGGTTACTGCCAACGAGCCNAATTAATTGAGGTACCACCTTGCAGCACGGAACCTTGGATATAATTGTTTATTAATCGAGGTGGGGACCTACCCCGGGTACCCCTTAGGAGGTGGTCATTAACTTTATATAACTGTAATGTACCTATAGTATACCATTTAAAATGCCTTGAATATACCGTGCCATTTCTCTTTAGTATGCCATTTCAGATTCAGTGAATATACCCTTGGTTTACCTGCCATGTACCTTCAATACGCTATTTTATTGACATTGAAAATACATCTAATATACCATTTAATATACCTTTTTTATACCTTGAATATGCTATTTATTGGCCATGAACATATCTTAATATACTTTTCATTTACCTCTAAAATACTTCTTGTTTATCATGTACTCTGCCTTGAAGATACCATTCAATGTATATGTGTATCTGTATATGTGTATAGCTTACCACTTCATGTACACTTAATATTTGGGTTAAACAAGAACAATACCAACAATGTAATATTTCATATGTCGCTCAATATGCCTCTACTATACTTTGAATATATATATATATATGCCTTAAATATTCCATTTGATATACCTTTATTATACATTTAGTATACCTTCAATATACCTTTGACATAGTTTCTAATACATCTCCAACGTGCTTGTGTTTGCTTCAACTATACCACCTGTCAAATCAATCAATTTTTGATCTACCTCCAAAAAACATACCCTCCACCAATCCCTTGGTCTCATACACCCCTGCATATCAAAGAACACATCATGATACATAAACATGTACACGTAACCTAACACATAGCCTTGCATTTATCCTGCTTCCAGTTCCCACCACCTTTGCACATTGCAACCTCCAATGACACATGTTACCATACACATAGGTTTGCCTCTCTACTGCTTTCACTTTCCACTCACCTCTGCACCTGCTTCCACTTTCCACCCATCTCTATATATTGAATGTTCTTGGCAAGCAACCACAAAATCAATGTTTATATTGTCTCGCTCCTCTACCAGTTGCACTTTGCAAACATACTATGGGAATTTGCTCGCCTGGAGGGTGGGTATGTTGTTGTGTTCGGGGGGTGGTGGGGGGGGGCTGAGCACACACACACAGATTTATATATATATATATTTACATATGCACACATTCTTGGTGCACTTGGCCATTCGAGTTACGACTATTAATAGATACGTCTAAATAAGGGGCCTTGGTGGCCAAAATTTGCAGCATGTGATCCCAACTCATTTTTTGTAGAATTCTTGTGCCAGATGCTGTTTTGGCTGTGAGGTATTGCTGAAAAGCTCGGGGAAGGTACGGCTTCACTGGGAAGCCCTGACTTCCTACAAAACTCGCAGAAAGCGAAGCGCCCATCCCACCGGTTCAGACCTTCCATACGAGAACATGGCGAGGCCAAACCATCACAAAGTGACTTGGGCGTTGAGAGTGTGTTGAAGTGCGCGACATTTTGTGTCCATTTTGTGAATTCGGTTGGTTGGCGACTGTTGGTGATTTGAAATCTGAATTACGGATCAGCAAACTTTTTGCGCTATATTTAGTAACATGTACTGCATATATATATATATATAGATATGTAGGTATATATATATATTGTATGGTCACCCCCTCTACGACCCCCCGACATGCTGTTTGTGGTATTTACAGTATAAAACATTTGTTTTTAATGTTCCAATTTTTGATGGGTATTTATATGTATCTACTCAAGAGAATAAATATATAGATGTAATACAATCACCAAAACCCAAAAACAGTGGAAAAACCAAACAAAACAAAAAAAAACAAAAAACCATATTTTCCAGAAGTCTTGGGGACCGCAAAGCTAGAAAAACAAATAAACTCGAGAAAACCAAAAAATACCTATTTTCCAGAAGTCTTGGGGAGGACCCTATCCAGAAAACAAAAAATCGAAAAAAAACAATTGGAAAAACAAAACAAAAAAACAATATTCTGAGACTCTTGGCTTCCCCCCCCTCCCCAAAACCTCTGGAAAATAGTTCTTTTTTTTTTGGGGGTGGTTTTCTCAGCCAAAAAACATATTTTGAGACTCTCTGGGAGGGCCCCAAGGCAAAAACGAAAAAAAACATCGAGAAAATTGAAAAAAAAAAACAATAAAAAACAATCTTCCAGAAGTCTTGGGGAAGGGGTGGCAGCCAAGAGTCTCAAAATATGTTTTTTTGGTTTTCTCGAGTTTTTTTTTTCTTGGGGCCTTCCCAGAGAGTCTCAACATATTGTTTCTTTTTGGTTGAGAAAAACAAAAAAACAAAAAACATATTTTGAGACTCTTGGCTGCTACCTCATCCCCACGACTTCTGGAAAATATTTTTCTTTTTTTTGGTTTTCTCGAGGTGTTTTTGATTTTTCCTTGGGGCCATCCCAGACAGTCTGATTTTTTTTCTCGAGGTTTTTTTGGTTTTCTCCTTAGTGCCCTCCCAGAGAGTCTCAAAATATCTATTTTTTCATAGCTGGCATTGAATTGAAAGAGATGATGAAATCATGACAAGCTGAAGCTTAAGGCATTGGAANGCCCTCCCAGAGAGTCTCAAAATATCTATTTTTTCATAGCTGGCATTGAATTGAAAGAGATGATGAAATCATGACAAGCTGAAGCTTAAGGCATTGGAAGTTGCATTTTTTTGGTGGAGGCAAATTTGAAGTTCATGTCAGATTGGAGAGAGGTGGGTTCTGGGGGGTGGGTGACCATATAGCTCACCCCCCATCAGAACCAACTTTTTAGCATTTTTACTGCTATTTACAGTGAACAATGGTTATTTTCAACTATCCACTACACTAGATAAAATTTATCAACCAATATATGTACATATATATATANTTAGCATTTTTACTGCTATTTACAGTGAACAATGGTTATTTTCAACTATCCACTACACTAGATAAAATTTATCAACCAATATATGTACATATATATATATATATTAAATATTATGTGATATACTAACAAGTTTGTACATTTATCATATGCATATACATATAATTTCCAAATGTATAGTTGACTCTCTACTGCCAACATCATCCACACCTGTATCCCATCCTTTCACACTTGTCACACTAAGTTTTTTTCCAATCTGCATATGTACTTAGTGAATGTATTTTTACATTTATTCTTTTGGATATGTTTGTTTTTTGAAGAAGATACAACAGAGTAAGAATAATGTCTTGATTAGCCATATTTAATATACAATGAATATACCTTTATGATAGCTTCAGTATACCTTTAATATACTATTTTATTGACCATAAGAATAGTCTTGGTAAACCTTTGATATGCCTTGAATATACCTTCAAAATAAATACACCTCTAATATACCTTTCATTTACCATCTAATGCACCTTTAGCCTACCATTTGATATACCTTTGAAATGCGCCTTCAATATACATATATGTCTTCAACATACTATTTAATATGCCTTCAGTATATAATTTCATGTAATATGAATATACCTTGAATACACCTTTGTTATGCCTTGAATATATACAACCGTAATGTACTACACCATTTAAGATGCCTTGAATATACCATGCCATTTCTCTTTAGTATACCATTTCAGATTCAGTGAATATACCCTTGGTTTACCTGCCATGTACCTTCAATACGCTATTTTATTGACGTTGAAAATATATCTAAGATACCATTTAATATACCTTTTTTATACTATATACCTTGAATATGCTATTTATCGGCCATGAACATATCTTAATATACTTTGCATTTACCTCTAAAATACTTTTATTTATCATGTACTCTGCCTTGAAGATACCATTCAATGTATATATGTATCTGTATATGTGTATGGCTTACCACTTCATATACACTTAATATTTGAGTTGAAACAATAAAATACCAATAATGTATTATTTCATATGTCGCTCAATATGCCTCTACTATACTTTGACTATATATATATATACATATGCCTTAGATATTCCATTTGATATACCTTTATTATACACTTGGTATACCTTCAATATACCTTTGACATAGTTTCTAATACATCTCCAAGGTGCTTGTGTCTGCTTCAACTATACCACATGTCAAATCAATCTCCAGAAAACATACCCTCCAGCAATCCCTTGGTCTCATACACCCCTGCATATCAAAGAACACATCAAGATACATGAACATGTACACGTAACCTAACACATAGCCTTGCATTTATCCTGCTTCCAGTTCCCACCCACCTCTGCACATTGCAACCTCCAATGACACATGTTACCATACACATAGGTTTGCCTCTCTACTGCTTTCACTTTCCACTCACCTCTGCACCTGCTTCCACTTTCCACCCATCTCTATATATTGAATGTTCTTGGCAAGCAACCACAAAATCAATGTTTATATTGTCTCGGTCCTCTAACAGTTGCACTTTGCAAACATACTATGGGAATTTGCTCGCCTGGAGGGTGGGTATGTTGTTGTGTTCGGGGGGTCGTTGGGGGGGGGCTGAGCACATATATATGCACACATTCTTGGTGACCATTTTGGCCACTTGGCCATTCGAGTTACGACTATTAATAGTTCGTCTAAATAAGGGGCCTTGGTGGCCAAAATCTGCACCATCTCATCCCAAATCATCTTTTGTACAATTCTTGTGCCAGATCCTGTTTTGGCTGTGAGGTATTGCTGAAAAGCTCGGGGAAAGTACGGCTTCACTGGGAAGCCCTGACTTCCTACAAAACTCGCAGAAAGCGAAGCGCCCATCCCACCGGTTCAGACCTTCCATACGAGAATTTGTGAACTCGGTTGGTTGGCGACTGTTGGTGATTTGAAATCTGAATTACGGATCAGCAAACTTTTCTGTTTCTTTTGGTGGATGCGTTGAAACCACCAGCCACTTGACGGACTGAACGGACTCTGTTGCCATGCCAGGTGAACAACGAACGATGGACCTGAGGCACATTTGACCTCATGCCTCGCAGCTGCCCGAAAGATGGAACTCTTAGCGCAGAATCAGATGCTGGATGAAGGTCATAGGGGTCCGTTGATCTATTGATTAAGTCTTAAATCGCAATCACATCTTGCACACTTGAAGAAGGTCCCTCTCCAATGTTCATAATGTTCCATCGTAGCGGCAGCTTGTGAAAAAATGTCTTTTTTCAGCGCAGGGGCGTGCGCATTGCAGCAATGTGCCCGGAGAGAGAATCGTCGGTCTCATCAAAGTAGCATGCCCTTTCAACGTTTGTCCTTCTGCCGGAGATCATTCATGTCGTATCTTCTCAAGAAGAAATTGAACCAAGGTACCGAGCCCAGCACGAAATCCAACACGGACACCCAAAAATGATTGCCAGTTCCTTTCTGGAGATGGCAATGGACAGAAACATGGACATAAGAATAGATGTTATGAATTCTTGTAATTATGAATTTTGCAGATGCAGAAGAATGCAGAGGTTAGTAGCTGATTGTCCTCGGAATCTCCATCGACAGATGGTGGTTCCATCTTGGATTTCGGGGGTGTCGGATCTTTTCTTTGAGCACCTTCCTGCGATCTAAATGTGGAGCGCAAAATGACCCCTGGAGCTTAAAGGCTTCAAGCCTCGTTTCACTGAAATCTGCATGAGCCGAGCGACCTATGATCGATTTTTTCAACTTTACCAGTACCGTGGAAGGAGTCGCTGGAATTCATGATTTATAGTTATGTGGAATCATATTGATCATATTGATCATATTGTTGATTCGGTCTCCTTATTCATTGGAGAAAAACGACATATTGGACAATCATATAAAACAACATTAAATCATTTTGATCCTCAGCCGCCACGGGAATATTTTCTGGTGAAGGAAGGCCATGCACGGTGTAGCAGCGTAGCACTTCGCACCCGTCGAAGCGAACCGTGGTCAAACAGGTGGCGTACGGGTCATCACAGGTCTACGGTGCACAGATGCATTTCAGCAAGCCCCTGGAAGCCCGAAACGTATGGGATGGGCTTAGTCAATCCCCTTAACTCAACTGCAACAGCAGGTTTGCGATGGAAAATATGGCCTGTCATGGCCTATTCCAGATGATTTGGCACGATTTAGCCATTGTTTCAACATGGAAAACCAGCTATGGTGCTTTTCCAAATCGGAAACGGTTGCTGTTTTAGGCCCCAAGATCTCGGCCACGACTCGGCCAGAAGATATACCGGGAAAAAAACATGGCAAATAGGGGATTGAACCGGAAAGAAACACACCTTCATGTTGATACTACATTTCACACACACACATATATATATATAATCATGTATATATATATATATATATTTATATACATGTATATATATATATATAAATATACATATATGTATGTATATATATATATATATTAGCATATATATATATAGATGTATATATATATTATTGAACTGGTAGCGGACCCCTTCACCTGGTGTCCCCGACACCGCACCTGCTGCCCTGCAGCGCTCACAGCTTTTCCTCCAAGATTGCACCACGATCCACGGTCGCAAGAACCCTTGGAAAGCACGGAATCCAAGGTATGNCTCTATGGCTCCCTGAGCCTCCCTTGCTGCAGTGTGGGAACGGTCTTCTGGACTCACATGTGAGGAATGGTTGACTTGTGAATTGGCAGGGATTTGACATTCCCAATAGTATAAAAAATTCACAAGACATGCAGAGACAAGCTTCACATATATCCCAAGGATGAATACAAAAATGCTGGACGTCTTGGCTTTTCCAACTTTCATCGCTCCCTATATGTGTTGGCATTCTGCCGCAACCATTGTAATCGACTTCTGGAATCCGCACGAGTTTTGAGAATTTCCGATTCGTCGTGGAGACAATACTTCCCCAAATGGAGGCATTCCCTAATCATAGTATTATCCATCACTTCCGTAAGGGAGTCTGCAACTTGAGCTCCAGATGGAACCCATCTGATCTGGATGCCATTTTGCAGGTGTTCTCGAATCACCTTGGCTTGCAAAAGAGTCCTAAACTCTTGGCAACTGGGAGGAGCCGTTCTACTGATCAAATCGTATAATGATTTACAGTCTGTGGTAATGATTCCGCTGTTGGATTTGGGTAATTGAGTGAGTAGTTTCTGTACATTGTCAGGTGGAGTTGATGGGATGTTATCTTCTACTGGTGGAATGGCTGCAAACGCTGGTGGTAATTGCAACAAGGTAGTGTCAGCTTGTTTCCATGGTAGCTTCGTGTCAATGATCCATCCCCAATAGAGTCGGACCCAGGATAGCATATCCACTGCTCCAGCAAGAGCCATTGCCTCTGCTGACAAAGTGCTGACTGCAACCTTTTGGATTTTCTTTGAGTGCCACAACATGGGATTGACTACACTGGTTCGATTCACACCCAAGTCCTTATGGCATGACATTATCATCATTCCTTGGTGAGAGTCGGACACTTTGGCTGATGCAAAGGACGCGTCCGAGAATGCAGCAAATCTCAGGTCATCCAAAGGAATCGGTTGAACTTTGATGGTGACATCTGAATGTACCTTCGCTTCATGCAAGGTCTTGTTAGCTTCAATGAGAGTGGAAATTTTGGCTTTGTTGATGTTTGATTGTAAAAACCCAAGTCTGCTGCAAATATCTGGTCGCGTGTTGACTGCGGCATACTGCAGAGATCCTATGATGGCACGAAGGGCCTGTCGCTCTTCTTCATTCACTGGTTCATCCGGATGAGATCTCCGAGCACGAGAAACTGTGATGGGACTTATGTCTTTGATATATTGTGCTTGACTGACGTGAATGGAGTTATCTGGTTGTTGGTCAATCCGTAAACCTGTGAAAGTGAAATTGCGTTTCTTGTGAGATCCAAATGGAAACTTTGTGGATAGCTCTTGTAACTTGTGCTGAAACATTTCGGATCCGCAGCATAAACCGTCATCAACATGAACTCCTACTGCTCCTTCGGTGACCCCAGTTTGAGGATTTTCCAACAGGAAGACACATGGATCAAACGGGGATGCCACAAAACCCAAAGACTCCAAACCCTTCTTCAACTCCATGAACCAAAGGTATGGGGCGTCCACTCGCCCGTAGGCTCCCTTTAGCAGTTGTAGAACTTCGCCAGGTTTGTCTTTCCCGAAGTTCGGATGTCGGTTCTATGCCTAAAACCCGGTTCCCTTGTTCTTGGCCCCTCAGAAATGCCGTTTTAATATCGAATGACTCGATATCCCACCCTTTGGATGCACAAAGCTGCAAAACAACATGCGTGACAATTTTGACATTGTCGGGCTGTCCCGTGGGATTTCATGTACAAGGGGGTCCTCGTACCCCAGCACAACAAGCCTAGCCTTAGGGGCNTGCGTGACAATTTTGACATTGTCGGGCTGTCCCGTGGGATTTCATGTACAAGGGGGTCCTCGTACCCCAGCACAACAAGCCTAGCCTTAGGGGCATGTGATGATTGACCAGCTACAGGATTGTCAATTGGCTTCCACGTCAGTATCCAACGGCACCTGAGTATATTGGCCTCTGGTATCTGATGCCTCAAGACCCTGGCGACAGTTTCTGTCGACAACCAACTGTCGATTTCCTTCATTTTAGCTTGATGGAAAAGTTCCTTTTCATGAGTGGTCAGTTGGGACATTCGAACTTCACTTCGCTGTCTTTTGGCGGCAGATACAAGGAAACTCATCTCAGCCGGGTCGTCTTCATGGCGCCAGCGGTCGACGTCACCTTGTGTGATGTCAATTTCAAAACGCCATGCCATGTCATCGATCAATGCAAAGCAGTCTACATCATTGGCAAATAGTTCAGTGTCCTCTGGCACTGGGACTTCTACTGGAGCATTCACTGCTTCTTGGGTCAGTGGATTTTCAGCTATGGGAATGGTCACTGGGGACTCAGCTGTTACTGGCCTATTTGATAGTGGTGATATGGATGGGGCAGCTTCAGGTTCAGGGTCACTGTCNATTTTCAGCTATGGGAATGGTCACTGGGGACTCAGCTGTTACTGGCCTATTTGATAGTGGTGATATGGATGGGGCAGCTTCAGGTTCAGGGTCACTGTCAGGAACAGGTATGGTATCATTGTGTTGAACATTGGAATTGTGTGGAGCTGACGGTGATCTTACAACTGGTGTGTCAGGCATGGCTTCAGCTGCTTGTGATGTCCTGTTTTGGTTGTCAACATTGTGAAACTGAGTACCACCATGTGGAGGGACAATGGAACTTGAAATGTTGTCTCTTGTTTCAGTCTGAATCCCTTGATGCCATTCTTCTACTGCAGACAGTGGACGCACATGCTCTGGAGCAGCACGGAAAAGCTTGGTGCCACGAGTGACCCAAACAACACGCTTCTCTTCCTGCATGATGACTTGCATTGGACCTTCCCACTGACCTTCAGCCTCACCTCGACGCTTCCAAAGCATGATCCAGTCACCTGGGCAGTATTGGCCTCGGTTGGGCCTGCTACGGCTTGTCAGAGCTCGCCTGAGCACTTGATCATTATCGATCGCAGCAAAAGCCTTTCGGGCTCTTTCACGGCAAGCTAAGTCTTCACGGAACCGGATCCCTTCAGCGGAAGGACTCAAAGCGGCATGGTGTGCTGCGGTGTCTTCATCACTGACAACTGAACCTACCATACGAGATCCTTTACCAAACACAAGCATTTCAGGTGGATACCCTTTGTACCTACTCCATTGATTCTTGGTCATGGTGGCATGGGCAAGTGCAGCTGACAATTGACTATATGAGTTGATGTCTTCTTCATGGTCCATCTTATTGAGAATCATTTGCAGTATCCCTCCATGACGTTCAACTCGTGAGTTTTGCCAGTGGCCTTCAGTCGCACACGTGCGGCTCTTGATCCCAAACCTTTGAAGAAAATCTTCAAATTCCTCGGAGTTGAACTCAGAGGCAGCATCCATGACAAGCAACTTTGGAGCTCCAGCCCATTGAAGCCAACCCTGCAACAATGCCTGAGATGCATGTTGTGATGACCTTGAGACAGAGCAAACTGCAGTATGAAAAAACGTGTGTTGATCCAGGAAATGATAAAAGTGGAACTGGTCGCCCTTCTTGTTGGTCCACGTTATCCCATCCATAGATAAAACATCACCGAAGTCTCCATGCTCATGAATAGCTGCAGGTCGAGCCACTCGAGGCTGTTGAGTCTCTTTACAGGTGGAGCATTGTAAATCAGGGATTGCTTGGAGGATCTTGTCAGGACATTTCAGCTGACGGCAAAATTCAATCAGCTTTGGACTTCCTGGGTGGCCCAGATTTCGATGTACTTTGAGTAACCATGCTTGCTCATTTGCAGGAAGTGCCAAAACCTTGGGGCCATGCTTTTGGGATGCTAAATCAATAAGGACTCGATCTTCCTTGGAAGTTGTACTGATCTCGGTAGTTTCACCTGATTGATATGGCATCACGGTCTGAGACTTGTGAACATCATCCACTATCGGTTCTGAAGGCATCACCTGAGATGATTCACCTGGTACAGCCATGGTTTCTGGGGCCATACCCCGATGTCTCTTGCTGACTGATTCTTCGGAAGTTTCGAGGCCATGCACACGGCTCGCCGGGATTGGAGTGTCGGCAGAAGGTTCGGCAGGCAGAACAGGACTGACTCTGGCTTGTGCAAACACTGTCAAACTTAATCGGGCAGCTACAGTCTTTCGTCGCAAACCTTTAAAAGTCAGGCGTTCCCAAGCTTCCCATTCATCATCGATATATAAACTCCCTATTTTGCGCCTGATACAAATCATGCGTCTCAGAGGAGCTTCACCGGGAAACATTGTTTTGTTGGGGCCCACACATCTATCGGTACCACGACACAGAACAACATGTTTGACCAAGTGTGTTGGACATAGTTCTTGCACTTGGGATACCAACATACCGTGATCAAGAGTCATGGTTCCTACACGTGGGGCCAGAGTGTCGGCCAACTTCATCACTGTCTGCCAATTGACACTGGCATATCGCTGTGCAATGGTGGCTGCGCTCATTTTCTGACCCAATCGTCGTTCCTTGGTAGGATGTTCGTTGGGATCATCAGCAAGTTCACCTACCAACACTGGTTTGGACAAATCTTGACACAAGGTTCGGGCTACCTGCTTGGCAAACTTCACTGGATAATTCTCAGTGTATTGGGACAGAGGAATTCGATTGCTATCCACCTTGATTTGACCAGCAATTGCCTGATGGTTATGACGGCCGTCACAGAATCGCCCATGCAAACTATGATGCAGGTCATCGGATGTGGAGAGCACTTCCATTCTTTTCCGCCACGGTGCACCAGAGATTGGATGTTGTAAATCACCTACCTCGCACATGTCAAAACGACAGCACTTGGTCTTGTCGATGATCTCTTGCATACCTGGCACCTGTTTCATCAATGAGCCATCCGGTTGTTCCAAATCAAAGTGATTATCATGACGAACTTGATGACGAAACAAAACTATCCCCAAGGCAATTTGCCACAGGTTGTCGAGCCGTTCATTGTAGATTTTCTCTTGTAATGCCAATGATTTTGTTTCATTGTATTGATTCCATTTGCACCACGGTTTACAAACAGGACTATACCACAGGTGTTTTGGCCGTTGAGAAACTAACAACACAAACAATTTCATGCGTCCTATAGTGGTAGAAAGGTCACCTTGTTCCAGACCAAATCTGCTGGCTCGTCCACCGACAGCCTGAGTTTGCTTGGTAAGTTCGCTGCTGGCATGGCACATCACTTCCAGGACGTCCAATCGACGTTGATGAAATCGGGGTGCTTTCACAGACATCAATTCTGCTGAAAACTGTTTCACTAATCTTTGGACCTGTCGTTTGAACGATTGTCCTTTGTGCCCAGGAGGTGGTTGAAACAGAAAATCATTTTCAAGGTCATGGATGCTGTGGCTGTGATCGACCCCAAAACATTCATCTATGGCTCGGTTTTCAGAGCCTTGATGTGCAGCAACACTTCGCTCAGAGCAGCTTCCATGCATCCCATGCGCTGGCTGATCATCTTGTTCTCCTCGTGGAGGGCATTCATTTGATCTTCCATGAGGCTCATCTTCATGGATGCAGAGATCTTCGCACTCATCTCCTCGGCACTGTCCTCGCTGAAACAATCCTCCCCCTTCACCTGACTCCATGATGCCTCGGAAGTCACCGGCTTGGCCATCTTGACTTTGGCTGGTCGGCTCAACTTGGGGCTCAACTTGTCCTCGTGGTCCAGGCATTTCTCCACATAGACGATGAACTTCTGGTGAGCTGGTTTTCCACTCTTCTCGTACTGGGACACAAACCAGTCTGCCCACTTGTGATCGGCAAAGGCTTCGGGAAAGGCCACTCCCAGCTTCGCCTTGCCGAATTGGATGGTCTCCACTTCGAGCTCCTGCAGGCTCATCTTCTTGATATCCTCCAGGCGATCGGTCGATTTCTCGGTTTCCTCCTTGGCACGGAGAGCTTGCAACTTCTCGGTGANCTCCAGGCGATCGGTCGATTTCTCGGTTTCCTCCTTGGCACGGAGAGCTTGCAACTTCTCGGTGAGAGACGAAGGCATGATCACTTGGTGCGAATTGGGAACTTTCACGGTCAGGCTGCGAGCTTGATGCTGTCTCACTGGCTACCAGATTCGATTGATGCTGCATTGCACTTGACTGACCTGAGATTTGAAAACCTGGTTTGATCATTCCTGCACTTGCTGCTGATGGTGCGCTGAATGGATTCTGATCCGGTTTTGATTGGCTCATGTCCCCATTATGATTATCCTTATTGTGATTATCCCCACTTATCCCAATTTCATTCAACTCACTCATCATGTGCTTGGCATGCTTTTGGCTGGCCTCGGACAATGGACAAGTGAGGTCATCAGCTATGAAGCTAACCTGTGCGCACACCTCTGGATTCTCCCACAATTGATTGATATCCATGAGCAACAAGTTCTTGGGTGTCCTGGTAATCTTCAACTCACGATTCAACACTTTGCTCCACATGTGATCCAAATCGGTGTCGATCACTGCTTTGATTCCTCGAAGAAATGTGCTTGAGATGAGAAAAGGAGTCTTACCTTCAACAATGGCAATTTGAAAGTATTGAGAACCCAGTGGCATCAAAAGAGCTTGTCGGCTGACCAAGGTTTGATGGTTGCCAAAACGAAAAACCAAATTGCACGGCTTTCGGCGAACATCCTTTCGGACCCATGCTGGAATTTGACTCAACATCTCAGACACTTGCTGTGAACCAATGACAGTTTGTGACGCACCTAGATCAACGACCCCTATGGATCCTGCGGATGCAAACAGGCTTGGACACTCAGCACTATCTACAAGCGGATCGGGGTCAAGAGCAAGCTGCTTTCTGCGGATTAACCCGGCAATCGCATGACTCACTTCAGGCACAGAGTCATTTGGGCTAGAAGGCGGCTTCTTCCTGCCGATGCTCGGTTGTGGACTTCCCCAATTATCTTCCCATTTACCCCACTTATCCCATTTACCCCATTTCTTATCCAGGATTTTCCCAAATATACGAGGTGTACTGCAAACCAGACAGGGGATTTCTTCCGATGGCATCACTTGGTCCTGAGTTTCACTGAGACTGGACACTTCAACTGGCAGTTCCATTGTGGTCACAAAGGATGTGGGGGCTGTAGACGCTTGTGAGGA
The DNA here is from genome assembly GCA_003297045.1 of Symbiodinium sp. clade C Y103. Classification (NCBI taxonomy): domain Eukaryota; class Dinophyceae; order Suessiales; family Symbiodiniaceae; genus Cladocopium; species Cladocopium sp. clade C. The sequence goes on along the minus strand of BGPT01000337.1, from coordinate 305,521 downwards.
AGCACCAGCACCACTCGAGCGAGATGGGCACTCATTTTTCCAGTGACCCTTCTTCAGACAGATCCTGCAGTATGAATTGGCAATGCGATTAGCCAAGGAAGCTTTGCCTTTTCCCTTGACTTTGCCCTTTTTGCCACTGCCTTTGTCTCCTTTGCGGCTGACATTCCAGAAGCCTCGGAATTTGACTTTCTCTGACAATCGTTTTCGAGCATCTTGGTAAGTTGAGTAAAAGGCACTCAACTCGGTGTCATTTTGCACAACTTCTGACACCGCATCCTCAAACTGAAGTACTAGAGCTGCGTCCTCATCATCCTCAGCGGCCATCGCCTCTAAGGTAGCATCATCCAATGATTCATCAGTGGCCCAGAAGACTTCATTGTCAGTCTCCCATGAGCTCTCAGGATGCTCTTCCAGTGTGAAGGCTGTGTGATCATACGTTTTCAGTGCTTTGTCTCGTTTGTTTCCAATCACATCTTGAAAGAACCCTGACCCAATCAGTCGGACTGCTGCTTCGACTCCTTTGACAGTGAGGACCCCACCCTTTTCAGCACCTGAGTCGACCAGAACTCGCTTCTTGTCATCACTTCCAAGGCGGCTGCCACGAAGAAGTATGTATGCCTGAATCTCAGAAAGCTCTATCTTCTTGCTGATCAACTCAGTCCAGATCACATCATTCCTGGACAGGTACGAATCACTGGTTTCGTCAGCTTTCTGCGCCCCACGAAACAGGGCCTTTTCCACTATGTCAAACTTCTTCTCAAGTGGAATCGCACCCCACTTCCCGCCGACCAATTCGACGATCCGTTGGATGCCTTTCGAATCATTGATCAAAACCTCATCACGATGCAGCTGCAATTTCTGAAATGCCGTCCCTTTGCAGTTCAGCACTAGACGTGTGGCTAGTTCTTGAATCTTATTTGGCGGCCAAGTCAAAAGAAGCAACTCCACCTTGTTGGTCCAGATCTCCACATTGTCGACCGATGGGTCGAAGGATNGCTAGTTCTTGAATCTTATTTGGCGGCCAAGTCAAAAGAAGCAACTCCACCTTGTTGGTCCAGATCTCCACATTGTCGACCGATGGGTCGAAGGATGGCACCAAAATGGCCAACTGGTTTGACACCTGCCCAGTGTCACCTGCAGCTTCACCCGCGGTCCCTGTTGACATCGCCGGGCTCCGCTACCAGTATTGAACTGGTAGCGGACCCCTTCACCTGGTGTCCCCGACGCCGCACCTGCTGCCCTGCAGCGCTCACAGCTTTTCCTCCAAGATTGCACCACGATCCACGGTCGCAAGAACCCTTGGAAAGCACGGAATCCAAGGTATG
>BGPT01000337.1:285184-295900 GCA_003297045.1 Symbiodinium sp. clade C Y103 | reverse complement strand
TCTATCTATCTATCTATATATCTATCTAGCTATCTATGTATCTATGTAGCGGTGTATCTATGTCAAAAAATGCGCCACTGTATTTGCCCACTTTATTTTGAAGTCCAGCTCTCTGCCGAGCTAGCTTTCGTCCCTTACCCCTGGGCCTCAAGTCTATATATAAAGTACATCTTTTTGCCCGAAGATGTCGAGGATTTTCTCAGCTGCACATTCTGCCTGGACACCCCTAGCTGGAGGCAGTGAAGAGCGGCTCAGAAGATGCCTGTCAGCGTGCTCTCAGGGACCGGAACCAGTCCTACGATGTGTTGCGTTGCCGTGTCGCATGCGTTGTTTTCCATCGTTTTCTTGTCAGAACACCATGATGATGATGATGATGATGATGATGATGATGATGATGATGATGATGCCTGGATTTTGCGTTTGTCGTTACCTTCACTTGGCGGCTGTTTCCAGGGCCGAATGTTGTGCGAGGAGCCCAAAGTGAAGGTGGATCAGAAGGATACAGAAGGCATGAGTGCCCTGATGTACGCTGCAGAGATGGGACACATGCAGGTCCCGTGGCAAACAAAAGGGAGGATTGGCCGGGGATTGGGTAACCCGTTCTTTTGCATTTTCTTTGATTTTGCCAGCAACTATCCAAAAAAAAACAATTTAAGTGTGACTAGATTTAGACCCCTGAGTCCCTGTGCTGAGATAGTGAAATTCTTGGTGGAGCAGGGCGCTCGAATCTCCGCCAAAGATGACGCGGGAGAAACGTCCTTGATGAAAGCCTGCTACTTGGCATCACCATGGGAGCAGCGGCCTTAAAATCCTGTTGATTGGCAATTTGATGGGGATTTAACCATAATTTATTGGGGTTTTAGGTTTTACTCAATACTTATGGGGACACATAGGCTACAATAGTTGATCAATGATGGTTGGTTGATGATTAATTTTAGGAGTGTATGCTACCTGGTTTATTGGGGATTATGACCCGCAATGGGAACCTGCATCAACCAGCCAAAAAAAGACGTAACAGCCCAGTTACTGGAGACCACCTCCACGGCGTGGCGCTCCAGCATGTGCTTGGGCTTGAGGCAAAGGTGGGCACACAGATGTGATCAAGTTCTTGATCGATTCCCAACTGATGCAACGCAACTGGTTTGCACTAGGTGGAAACATGTTCACAGGGGGATCTGGGCGTCATCAACTGAGTCAACTGCTTGGACGACCTAGTTGAAGGACTGGATGACCCGAAGTATGTCACCAGTTACAAAAAGTGGGTGGTCGATGATGGTCGCTAAGTGGTCCATTGAGGCAAGAAGAGCGGGACCACCATGATGGGCTCGGACGCGCAGAAGAACATGCGCATGGATAGGCAGAGGATCTTGGACGTCAAGGATGATGATGGTGTGACTGCGATAATGATCCTTGGCCAAGGCAGTGTTGAGGGAATCTGGTGGGAAGTCTCTGTTATGGGTACTTGGGTTGAAGCTTGGGTATGCTGCATGTTCATGCCAGACTCCTTTAACGACTAGTCTAAAGTAGAGTCATGCAAAGTACAATGCTCCCAGTTTCCTTTTTTTGAGATAAACCGGTGACGCTTTTGCCGGTGGCATTGCTTGAGGAAAGCCGCAGAGCACGATGAATCAGAAGCCTTGCGACTGCTGATTGATGAAGGCGCTTCCATGGAAGCTCGGCCTGATGGGTGCCCATGATGTCCACACTTCTGAGGGTCAAAGTTTGGGGTGGTGCTGCCCTAAACTTCATCAAACTTCCATCTAAAAACAGAGAAGATGAGGATGAAAGGGTCACTTTTTTGAGAGAACTTGCATACTTTGCTGATCTTGGCCGTATGCTTCCAGCCTTGTGGGCAAATAAAAATTATTAAAAATCTAGCGACCTCAAAACGACCTCACCATAAAGGCACTAAGGGAATAAGGGAAGTCATTCCAAAGCTAGCCTATTTCCAGTTCAGGATGTAGATTTACACAGGGGGAGGGCACTGCGAGGCAAGAATAAGGTATTTGTCTCCTATTGCAAGGATCTACAGTTGAAATTGCATCGTCCACGGAAGAGGAACGTCATGGAAAGTCCCAAATTCTCGTATTTCTGGCCAATGCAGGTGGCCCAAATTGTAGGCTCGACAAAGATTTGGGGAAGATCGGCTAGAAGCGAATCTGGGGCCTCAAAATTTGTAACTTGCCGCAGCTCGGCACTGAATCCATTGCTACCATCCGGGAATCAAATATGGCTAGCTGGAAAATCCTCCATAGACGGAGGATGTAGAGGTTTTACTGCGAAAATCATCTATATATAAATGTTGGATTTCCCATTCTTGTGTGAAATGCAATTCTCTATCAATTAGCGTCACATCATCATTCTTCATGCGTTCGGGTTCAGGCTGCATCTATTTTGCCCAGGCATGGATGGACTGATCATTTTCAGACCAGTTCTTGGGGTCCCAAGCCTCCATAAACGAGTTCAGTTACATTGGGAAACCATCCAACATGTTCATTTCAATCTGGTTGGGACTGATCATAATGGTGTCAAAGAAATGATTAACAACTCTTGATTTTCAACGATCTGTCTATATCTGTTGACACATGTTGTAGATGTTTGATGCTGTTTGGTCCATCTGTTTTGGACCTTTGTGCTACATCCATGGACGGTGCTATCCCCTCCTCTCAGACTCCGTTGTGTCCGGTGCTCTTTTTCCACAGGATGTGAAGGATGACCACGGCTGGACGGTCTTAATGTGGGCCTCATTGGCTGGGAGCATTGACATTTGCGACGCTTCGGCGGGACATTTTTCAGCGATACTGCTGGAGGTTGGGATACATCTAGGCGATATATGCTGATATATCTGACATCATGCAGTATACTGGGGATGAATGTGGATACAACTTGATAGAACCCAACAATTCCCATGGGCATACGTCTTGATAAACCCAACTGCACCACCAAGTAGCTTAATAGCTCCAGCTCGCAACCAGGAACTGTTGGTGAAGACTCATGACGCGGCCGCCGACTACGCAACGGAGCGCGGGGAGAATGCCCTCATGAAGGCGGCGGCCAATGGCCACTGGGCCCCTTGGACAGAACAATTGCAATGGTTTCACCAGCAAAATTGGGGCTTAACAATCAACCATTTGGGTCTAAGGATCAAAAGTGGATGTTTACAGCGATGGCGATCGGAAGCCCCCCATTCGTGGAGGTTTAACATGGTTTAACTAACACGCACACACACACACATAATTACTGCAATACACACACACACACATATATATATTATATATATAATGCATTAAGTAATTTAATAGGATATACATTAATTGCAATACACACACACATATATATACATATGTATATAATATGTACGTATGTAACTTTGTAACTGTGGTTGCCAAACAGTGACTAAGCGTGGGATGATGCAAAGCATGTTAAAACATAAAGATAGGTCTATGTGACTTATCCTAGATAATTATGACATCCAGTATTTATTCCCATGTTTAGGCAATCGTTTTAATGGTGACATCCCCACTCTTTCAATGAGGGGCCCTGCAGTCACATAGCTTTGATGATGCACCTGCAGGATTGTTGACTGGAGTTGATTGGAAAGGATATGAGAAGAGGGGGTGCTAAGGGCTGCCTCAAATTCACCCATTGACAGGTGGCATGTAGTGGGTTCAAACCAAGCATCCTGAAGAATTGCTTGATAAACCTTTCCACATCTAGTCTACGCAGAACGTGCTCGTTTTTTTTCGCGGGGGATGTGCAGTGAACAGGATTCATTGGTTGTTTCCCGCCCTCGTGTGATCAAACTATGCCAATGGAACCCACAGATGTGTAGATTTCCTCCCAAAGGTGCGCTCCTAGCGGGTTTTCCCATTCAAACATGCTAAAAAAATAGGCATACAAGGGGCATTTCCACCGGGAATGACACCAGTCATTACCCGTCTACCCCAGGTTTCCCAAAGTTTACCATAGGTTTTCCCAGTTTTGCCATAGGTTTTTCCCAAGAATCGCATAGTCGCACCACAAGCCAGACATGTCGTGAGGATGTTTGCGAATACCTGCTGGATGAAGGTGCAAAGGCCACTGGTTGACATCGGTGCTCTGGTGTTTGGTTCACTGAGGACACCTTGGGGATATCCATGGCTATCGAAGACCACCACGAAAACGATGGGCAAAACATCAAAGTAAATGGGCCATCTATACCGTTCTATCTAGCAATTTGACAGAGGGGTATAGTGGGGGTATAATGGTATCTTGATTGGGAATGATGGGATATGATTCACCAACTATAATCAAAAGTTGGATTGTGACTACCCATTAGTTCGGGGATGGTCATGCCACCTATGTATGGGCAAGAGAGAATGGCAAATTTGTGAGGATTTCCAATTTCATGATGGGATAACCACAATCCATATCATATCTTGACCACAGCACATATGGGGATGTTTGGGGATGGATCGAAACCCATTATACATTTTTTTTGGGGGTATGAAATGTGTTGGTTCCAGGCTGAACTGACCCACAGCCATTTTTGGCAAACTCCTGGATGGATGTTGTGGAAACATGGGGGACAATGGGGTATGCAGGTCTAAGCTACCATTAATCCACCCCTGTGATCGCAATAGTCAGTTCAAACATGGCAATTGAAAATCGTCTATCAGTGAATGCATGACGTGGCTGTTTGAACGTGGAGATTGGATAATAGGCACAGGAGAAGGGCTTGACACTGCCGTTGAATCAGTGCATCCGTTGGGGAATGGGAGATTCTACTGACAATTGCATTGAACATATGTCGAAGAGCCGGGCGTAATATTGTTTGTTGCTCATATGTCGAAGACTTGCGTGAGATAGCCCGGAATCACGAGAAATCACATGCGAATGCGAGGGCATATTAACCCATCGGCCCGCCATGTTAGTTTATCTGAGGATGTACTGATAGACCCCTGAATTTTGTTGCTTGCTGTTTTGCCCGCCTGACTTTGCGATGGGGTTGTGCTTCTTTCTTTCTTTTTTTTTTTTGTTTGGTGGGCTGTCATACATAAAAAAAATACGCATTTGCACATGTATATATATATATATTATGTAACATATCTTTTATTTGTACTTATAGTCTTATAGTATATAGTATATTTACATATCAAAGCTTGCGTTACATATTATTCATAGTGTCTTTATTGCTGAAATCCCCACTGTTGCCCACATATTTTCCTGGCAATCTCTCCCAGGTTGGTCGGCTGAACCCCCTTGAATTTCTGGGAAAAGGTTGAGCGCGACGTCACGACGACCTTACCTAAAAAGGAATGGGTTTGTGGTAGATATATCTATATATATATATATAGTTGATGGGGTTCATAAATCCACTCACTGGGGGGCCCACCTTGTATGAACGGCTTCATTTCTGATCTAAGGGAACAATCTGGTTCATTTCCAGCTATTTTCTGGATGTCCGGCAGAAACGTGGCCGGTTTTTCCGCGGCTGGCAACCGTGGCAGGTGAACCAGTTGGATACCGAACATCAGACGGCCCTGATGTGGGCTGCTGCCTTTGGTCACTCCTCTGTGGTGCAGGGCCTCATCGGGCGAGACGCCAAGGTTGGGCAATGCGCAGTGCGGGGCAGCTGGAAGCCATGGAATTGTAATAGCTGCAGCTTAGATCTTCAATATGCTCTTGATGCCTCATGCAACTGAAATTCATGGAATTACCAAAAAGGTTTGTTGGGATATGTTGAGATCATGAATATCATGATATAGCAATGCCGCTTGTTATACCAGCGTGCGCTATATCTTCTAGGGCTATTGTCAATCCTCGTGCGAGTAACTATTATGTAATATTTTCCCATCGGCGTTCCAGCTGGGGTCAAGGTAGGATTTGAGAGAAGGCCGAGCTGCTCAAATTTGGCCATGTCCAGTGATTTCCCACCATCTTTCTGGCCGCATTTGGGTTGGTTGAATTCCCAAATTTTTTACTGTAGGTTATGTTAAGTTATGCTGCCCCCAACTTTTGTAATTAAATCCAGCATGTTTGCTCGCGGTCGCTTTCAAGGCCGCCATTATCCCTGGACAGGTGGATTTGCCCTGCAAGGGCGGCAAGACTGCCCTGATGATGGCCTGCGCGTTGGGGCGTGAAGCAGTCGTACAGGATCCTTGGTACGCTATGTACCGGCCAGTTTGGCAGATGAACGTCCCCAGAATATCAGCATGATCTTTTTGTATACGTAGGTGATCTCCCCTGATGGTGGCCTTGAAGAAAGGGTGTATCATTGGGTGAAAGGCCCTGCTACCACTCAGTGACATTTTTCCCATTTGGTCATATAATATATTTTATTTGGAAATCAAGATGTCCCTCCGTGGCTGTAAACAAATGGCCAAACAAATCCGCCCAAACAAAAACATGGCAGAGTTTACCAGTACAACAGGTTGAAGATTGAAGCCCAATTTTTTGCCGCGTTTTTGGGCAGGATCTGCTGAGTGCCAGGGCCAGGGTGGAACAGCAGGACTCTGAGGGCCACAATTCCCTCTTCGGGGCGATCCAATGTGGGAGCCAGGACGGCGGCGGGGCAAAATGGTGCTGTTTCAAAGGTGGGACTGGATCCATGGAGCCATGGCAGATCTGAAATATCGAAAATACCTGGAAATACTGAATGAATAGGAATCCAATAGGAATCCATGGGACAGACTTGAATCCTACCTTTAAGGTTGAACATGAACCAACAAAGATGGGTTTGATTTGCGGAAGCACCTGGTCAATATGATCTAATTTCAGAATATTCGGGCTGGTGGAGTGCTATAACGTGTGTATAATGTTAAGATGTGCGAAGCGCAGTAGTAGCCAACGGGAGAACACCAAGCAGGAGAGTTCTGAAGCGGTTGTCAAACATCATAATTTGCTGGATCGTTCTGACAGGCTTGGGAGGTAAATCTTTTCGGCAAATGTGAAATCTATTGAAATCCCCTCCGAAAAAGAACGTGGGAACGATCAAACTTTGCACCAAAATGGATCAAAATGGTATGGTGCTTCAAATTGACCAAGAGACATCCCAGCCACATCTGTGAAGTGGTCAGTGCCAGCCACATCTGGAAATCCTGCAGGACGTGGTGACGATGCTGATCCAACACAAATGTCCCATTGAGGCGACCTGAAGGGACCCAGGGAGTGGTGAGTATGGTCTTGGTGATGGCGATATCATGCTATATCTATATTAATGGAGATAGAATACTGACTGGTTGAATGGGACTTTTCGCATTTTAACGTGAGAACCACCAACTAGCAGAAGACGTAGAAAGGGACAACTGAGGCCATCGCAGGTTGTTTTGCGACCGATGCTAGGTTCACCCCATTTGTATCCATTTGTTTCATCTCATGCGGAAGAATTCGGATTGATATGCCCAAGATCCTCAGCAATACACAAGATTCCAGATGAACAAATCACATTTTGTTGTGTATCTATGCAGAGATACACATATACAGACATATGTATGCAGTACAACTACCCGGTGTCCCTCAAAAATATGGTTCCTCCATGATGCAGACCCCCCTTCAAGCTGACTCACCCAGCTCAGCTCCAGTTTTCCAAGGCACACACCAAGAAGGGCGAAACGCCATTGATTTGGGCGGCCATGCAGCAGCAACTGGACTGCCTCAAGGTCCTCATCACGGCCCGCGCCAACCTGAACGCTCAGGCGCCGTCTTGGTGTGTAGGTGATCTGCTGCTGGGATTGGAACAGCATGTGCACAAGATAGACAGACGGACCCAAGGACAGAAAAATCTTGGGGTTCCCTGTGGATCTTTCAGGGTGCAGCAGTTGTTGCACAGGACGAGAATGGGCAAAAGGCCCTGGACCATGCAGAGGGGACCTTGAACAGCAAGGCTGGCAGCGCATTTCTTGGTGGTGAGATCTACTCGACGTGGATTTCATGTGAAATCTATATGCAGGAGTTAGAAATAGGAAACATATATATTTTAAATAAAAATATAACTATGAATAAATGAATGAACAAATGAATAAAAAAAAGTAAACAAATACATAGATAAAACAATTGGAACCCTTGATTGATGAGATTTTCTGGGGCGTCCCTGATGGCATGCACTGCCAATCAACTCCCAGGGAAAGCCCTAGTTGTCTTCTCTCCCACTGACAGAGACCCTGCCAAAGTTGGAAGACTACTTTCCAAGCAAAAAATAATATATAGCTATTCTCAGGGTCAACCTGTTATGGCTGGAATCTTGAATGCCAGTTGTTTGACCAAAACTGCCCTATGATTCATTACTCCAGTACTTCACCCATGTTTCAGTGTATTTGTCAGAAGGCAGATTTACTGGTACATCATAGTACATCTTAGCCAGTGATTGTTAGCTTTACCCCAGCTATTAATCGGTTTATAACCCCTCGATTCTATCCCCGCCAGGTCGTGGAGAGTCTGCGTCAAGCCATGCGGGCCGCCTCCTGACACGGCCTGCCCATTCACTGCACGCGGAGCGAATCCGCCCGCGGGACCTTTGGAAAAAAGGACGGCCGTCCCGGGTCAACCGAGGTTGGTCATGAACCATCAGTTGGCTAACAAGGGGGGGGTCACCAGTTTTGAGAGAAGTTGATTTCACTTTTTTGGGGGGAACCTGCGTAATTATTCAACATATTTTATTAATCTGGGGTTAGACATTAAACCTCCTGGTTGTTTCTGTTATATAAATGCAGGTGGTAGCAAATTCATATACCAGTGGGGTTGGCGCTTAGCGGCCATGGTGTTGCTGTATCGTTCGCAGCTAGGACTACGTGTGGGACATGGGAACGGCTTGAGAACATTGAGCATTGTAGTTGGATGGCTATCTTACACCTACCCATGTGTGCACATGCTATTGCTCGTGCCATGTTCAAAACAGGGCTTGCTTTGATGATTGATGCCTGGCCTTCAAGGCTGGGGTTAGTTTACTTTGTCCCGTGTTGGTAGACAAAACCACTGCGTACAGGTTGAAACCATTTGAAGTCTCACCCCATCAATTGGGACGACCCAGAGCATGCTGTCTGACAGCAACACGGGCCCTCCCCCCTAACAACGGGCTTGGAAGATGATATTAACTTTAAGACTGTAAATGTTTGTTTTTCCATTCCAAGGATCCGAAAGTCAAACTGATAGGAACAGCCTACAAATGGATGGCTAAAGCCCACAATGCGGCATAACCAATTATGACGCCTATTCAATCTATCAATTGAATCGGGTTTCACACCCCCACTTTTTATTGTCATTACATGGCCACGGCCATGGGGGCTCGCCGTCCAAAGGTCGTGCAGTTCCGTGTTGTCCAGTGGTGGGGCCTCAAGATGGGGGAGACAAAGGAGCCTGGAAGTCAGAAGACAATCCCTTCCCATCATCCGGTAATCAAACATGGCTGGCAAATCCTGGTTCAGGTTTGGTGCATGAATTGGAATCGGACTCCTGATTTGGGAGTGCTTAATTCACATGGGGGGGATGGGATGAATTCTTCCAAACAATGGTGCCTTTTCAAGAGGAGGACCACTCCAAGACCATTTTTTTGGACGTCCGTATTTGTTCCAGATAAGGGCTGATGTTCTGGTATTCAAATGTATTTAAGGCATGGCAATGATGTCACCACTCCATCGTGGGACTTTAAACAACTTCAGATCATCAGAGTTTTACAAGCATTTCACTTAGACATTACACAATCATATGCGTTCACCACATACACAATCGATGTATATGACTACCTGACCGTACATATGTATGCCTTACACATACATATGCCCGCAAATCAATCTCATACCTATTCTGGTCGCAGGTAGCCCCGAGTCGGAAGCCTCCTGGCAGCTGATTCGGGAACCTTCGCTGGCGGCGCCCGGGCCCCCGGCGGATCCCTGGGGCCTTGTGAAACGTGGCGGGTTTGCCCAAGGAGAAGATGTGAGAAATGTATAGAAATATGGTAAAACCAACAGTTAACCATCATGTCAACCCTGGATCAATTCACCCCTAGGCTGTTTAATTGGGGGGGTACCATTTTAGTAGCAGATCATGTCCATTAAAAGTTACCCCTAGTTAATCAACAAGGGTTTATGAATCCGCGATCTTCGGGCCTCGCCTTTAGCCTTCGATTCGTGGCGATGGTGATGGAGAGATAGACCTGCTTTGCCAAGTTTGGGCTTGTCATTTTGACACCAGTCACCATTCCATGCGAAAGTGGGGTTTCAAGGTCGGGTTGCCGCATGGGTTGCCGTTAAGTTTCACCTACAGCAAAAACGGACATCAGCTGCAGATGGGCCATCATGTCTTTGGTCCGCCATCCCGATGGATTTTCAACATCTTTCATGTTCCCCTCTTTCGCTGGGTTGGTTCAAGGAACTTTAAGGCTGTTGAAGGAAAACATGAAGAATTCATGGTTCTTTCCTTACCATATACACTTTTTTTGTCAAAATGTAATGTGCATATGTATTATATTTGTATATATATATATATCTATGCAGATAGATACGCACACACACACACACCTGCACACACACACACATGTTCACACCCACACATACACATGTCTGTATATACGTGGGTATGTATACATATACATATATATATAATATATAAATATATATGTATGTATATATGTATGTATGTATGTATGTATATATATATGTATGTATGTATGTATGTATGTATGTATGTATGTATGTATGTATGTATGTATGTATGTATGTATGTATGTATGTATGTATGTAT
>BGPT01000337.1:202685-284980 GCA_003297045.1 Symbiodinium sp. clade C Y103 | reverse complement strand
GTATGTATGTATGTATGTATGTATGTATGTATGTATGTATGTATGTATGTATGTATGTATGTATGTATGTATGTATGTATGTATGTATATTATGTATGTATGTATGTATGTATGTATGTATATTATGTATATTATGTATGTATATATGTAATTACTGGTGCCCCTCCTCTGGCACAAAGCTGCCTCTGCTGCGGCCTGGCTTCAATTAGGCCATGAAAATATCATACAACGTCGGAACCGAAGCCGTCCTGTACGTCCTGTACCCTTCAACCAATTCGCTCAGGTTTTCGGCCTTTTCTGGGGTGACAGTCAGGCCGGACTTGCCAGGAGCAGTGAGGGGATCCCTAGTGGTGAAACTTTGATTTTGGTTGGTGAATGTTGGTGAATGGGTCAATTTTCAGCTATGAATGCGTGAATGCACTATCCTTCCAATGAAATTTATTTTCTCTTCTCTTAAAATCAGCTAAGCCAAGCCGCGCAGCAATGACAATTCTTGAAATGGTGTTCAGCCTCTTGGTGATCTCAATTCGGCTCCCAAGACCATCATCTTTGGGATTTGACAGAGGCGTCATGGGGACTTTTGCCATTTACTTTTGGCGAAATTCATATAGCAGCCCCCCCAAACATGTAGAAAACTAAACTGTTACTAAAATAATAGTGGTGAATTTGTTTTTCTATGATTATTTTTTTGGGATTGCTACATATCAATTTCATTCAATTTCTAAATATCATAAGTCTCAGCTAGTCAGCTGGCCATTTCGAAATTTCGCCGCCGTTGGCTCACAGCCATTCGCGCGCCAAGCCGGCGTCTGTGGGGCGGAGGGTTTCACCAAGGCTGAGAATGCTAGTGATTGGGAGATGTTTGGCCCAAAGATAGAGCGGGATGTTTTATTTCCCCGAAGGATTGCTGGCAATTTTTCCTGGCCGAAGCCTCAGTCGTGTTCCTGCCAGGCCCCAATGGCCTGGAACTGCGGCCTGTCTCTTGGCAGCATCATGAAATATCTCGAGACTTACGATAAGTGGCAGCCTGGATGGTCGCTGTAGGTGTAACCTTCTGCGGCAGATCAATCTGTACCAAGGTTTGCTGCCCAGCCCGCCCCGCCAATAGAGAGGCCAGGTAGCTGGGCCCCCACAAGTAGATGGTTCAAGCGCAATTTTTTCCCTGGATGACTTTCTGTTCGGCATGCAACAAACAAAACCCTTCGGTGGTGAAAGATGGCAATGGAAAACACCTTCCAATTGCAGAATCTGAACCACAAGATCTTAAGGATTGGGGTACCTACGATGCCTACGATTAAGATCTTTCAGTATTTTTAGTTTGCCATGCTTTGGGCGTGCATCCTTTTAGCTTGGCATTGAGCAGTGAACAGAGCCCGCAATAGTGGTTGCTCATTTGGGAAGACCTGATGTTTAAGTTTAGATGGGGATAACGACTGGGGATGATTAACGATCCGTTGGCAATCCACCAGTTTAAAATCAATAATTACATCATCATCACAACTGACCATCAAAACAACCAAATCACCGCAGTTGTACCGCAAGTCTCCCCATGTTTGGCCATGTTGACATGTTTGACCATCCGCTTTCAGGGCCAGCCTTGGCGATTCGGAGGACGACGAAGATGACGAGGTTATCGATATCCAGCCCTTCGTGCGCCCGCGACAGGGGGGTGTCTGCGCTGAGCCTTGGGAACAGGGCTACTACAAGGAGCGGCATTCGGTGGGGGTGGGGATGGGTGGTTTATGCTGGGATTAAGAAGTTTTGGAAAAGTGGGGTCTTTTTTTTGATGTCGTGGAGATGAAGGGTTTAGGGGCCCAGAGTTTAATGCGGCGTACTTGGGACACTTTGCTGGCCGAGAGCGGCCAACCTCAATAAATGTAAGAGGAGTCCCGACTTTTTTTTTCGATACTGTATGCAGTCGATTAGTCAATTGCAGCAAAGAAGTTCAAGACGCAGCGGATGACGATTCTTCAGTCTGCCAAAATGGAGTGATCCTGGTTTCCCAGCATCAGTGTTCCACCATTGACTTTGCGGTAAGAGTCCTTGAGAAAAGAAGACTAAAGTTCATACATTTCCGTGTGTATGCATTCCAGATCATTCGCCCGTCGCAAATTCGGCCGATGTTATCCTTTTCAGTCCTTCGACCCAGCTGCGGCCCGCAACTTCGCACCATCTGCGACAGGAGAAGCTGTGGACCAAGCACGAAAATTGGGAAGTCATCCTGAGAGATGTCATGAGGTGCCACAACCGTTTGAACACACGGTGAATTCCACAAGAGGAACAGATAATTCCACTGATGCTGAGTCAGGATATATCAAGTATAGGAAAGTTCTGTTCTCATCATTGGACACATTTTCTGGTGAAGATTGAAGCATGAGCACAAGGAACCTGCATCAAATTTCTCATTGAGCGCACCCCCTGCCCAGGGAAGCTACCGTATTCCGCCAGTTTGGTGACAAGGCAGGGGCTGTCGGGGGGCCGACCAACATCAGATAGCAACTAGTTCCGACTGGGGTTGCTCTATCATCCTTCATTCCGGTTGTAGTCCCGGTTGCCTGCGTTTTTACATGATGTCATGATGACATCTCGAGCATTGTTAGAATCTGGCTTGCCAACGTTTGCTCGTCACCAGAGAGTGCCCTCAATTTCAGTGCTCAGTTTCCCACTGGCTGGGCCAATATCTCATTCTTCTTGCTTCTGTTGATTTACATTCTCATTTTGATCAACAATTTCTGGATGAAATGCAAGCGTTTGTTGGCTACCGTCTCCAATTTTCAAGCTCCCATCTTTTCTATATCCAATTCTGATCACTGGTGCCCAGTCCCCATGTCGTGTCTCCCTGCCGCAGGATTTGGAACGCTTCATCCGTCCCATGGACTGCTGGGGGTTGGGCACATCGGCACATCACGAGAAATCAAAATGACTGACACGACGGGGGGTGGAGGCATCACATCGAGAAAACCTCAAAAATCTATAGTGACTCACATGGTGAATCCAGGACCGGAAACAACCCTGGTGAGGAGACACATAAACGCTACGATGGTCAAGTCTTTGCGGAAGAGGGCGAGCGTGCTGACAGTCTTTATGTCTGGAGCTAAGGGGCTTGGGCTTCAGCGGTGGATTTCGGGGGCAAGGGCATGATGCCACAATTTCTGGGAAGTGAACAGGCATGAAATTTCTTAGGCAAACTTTCCAGGGGAATTGCTGCGAACGATTTTTTTTTTTGTTCTCCATGTTTTTTCATGATTTTTCTATTTTCGGTCCCACTTTTCTGCTGTGAACTGGTGAGCTATCTGGAGAGTTGGCCAGATGTCACCATGCTGGCTAGCCCTGCTAGGTGGTGCTGGAGGGAACCTTGGCCTGCTACCAAAGCCCGGGGGCTCAGAAGGGAGCTCAGGTCCCGATATGGCGAAAACATCAACATGTCCGTTTTTCCCCATAAGAATATGGATGTGTAATATACCGACTGTATACCTCCACATTGGATTTTTTCCATAGGGGAGATCATTGTAAATTATGGGATTTCAAGGGTGCCCCTGGATATCTATGTGCGTCTATATCTACGTTCCACAGATAGAATCCTTACTTGAGGTGCCATGTTGGCTGGGTATAAAATGGCGGCACACTCGTTTTCATTGGTTCAACCCCACATTGCTTCATCATTTTGCGCATATATAATTTATGCACAGTTTCCATCCGTTTCCACCGTCAATTGCATTCCCATTTTTAGTGGGGACATACCCATTTGCTTGGCCTGTATATGTCTACATACATTACTCAAGATTCCTTTAAAACAAGTTTGAACCTACCAACTTTTTCAACCACAATAGATAAACCAATGATAAACACACATAATATATATATATATACATATATATATATATCTCTCTCTTTGAGACTTTGAGCAAATAAATGCATCAACCGATCAATTCCACGGCTTCAGGTGGAAAGGCCGAGCCTGTGGCGAGAAAGACTCAGGGCGCGCTGGTTGACGAGGCACCGGAAACATCCGGACACCATGGTTGCCATGACTGTTACCCCCAGAATTGGTTAGATTTGGTAGGGTTTTTGGGGAGATTTTCCCTCGAACGACTTCTGGGAGGTTGGTGGTTTCAGGTTTCTTCCTGAGTGATCCATGCATACTTGGGAATATGATAGCAGACTGACCAGACTGGCAATAAATGGGGATATACATAATAAGCGAAAACGCCTGCGGATCTCCACTTATATAGGGGTTTGGAAATACGAACATTCAATACAGGTTGAATCGCATCTCCGGACCATGCATCGTAGTAGAAGGTGGATCTATATCATTCTTTATCTATATCATTATCCAATCTTTATCTAAATATGTATACATATACATACTGCCATATACTGCCTGAAAATGGGACTTGTCAAAAGATTTGCAAAGACCAACGTGCCTATGTCCTACGTTTGGGCCACAAAGTGCTATATGGGGGTTTAGGGGGGTTCCATTCATGGGGGATCCCCAAAACGGATGGTTTATAATGGAGAATCCTGTTAAAATGGATGATTTGGGGTATCCCCATTTGTGGAACCCCCCTTTAAGTCATTTATGCCCAGTACAATCTTGCCCTGATTCGGAAAGCTCTTCCAGACGTCCGCGAGCCAGGCTGCAGTTCTCTTCGCATACCCGCGGAGACATACCATGAAGGCGGGATCCTTTTCGAGACAAGTGCTGGGTAAAGCTTGGTGTGGGTAGCAAAAATCAGTTCAATGGGTATGCACTACGTAGAGCATCATATCACTTAGTCAGTGGTTAATATGCATAACCATATTTATTTCATATTATATCCCAGTTATATATTGGATAATCCCTGTTTATATTCAGTTAGCAACAACGCTCTGTTGGTCACTTTTTGGCCTGTTTCGTGGTTTCTTCATGTTTCACCTGTGCAAGGCGGAAGGTGAGTGCATCATCGCCAAGCTCACCCACAGTGAATACGCCTCTCAGTTTAAGTTTTCTGAAGTCCCAGCATTTTTTGGAAGGGAACCCCAATGAAACCCATCCAGACCTCAGTTCAATGGAAACCCTATGAAAATCTCTGCAGATTTTCTGAGTCCATTGATTAAAGGGGGTGAGGATGTGAAGATGATGGATGTTGCTTCGAGATGTGCAAAACCATTTGGGAAACTCTTCAGCTGGGCGACTAGGGCTTCTCCAGCTGAAGCACTTCCCATACTCCATGAGATTTCGTGAATCATCCTGATAGTGGGTTGATTACCCTCTGGTAAACTAACATAGCTATTGAAAATGGCCATTTATAGTGGATTTTCCCATTAAAAATGGTGATTTTCAATAGCTATGTTAGTTTACAAGAGGGTAGGTGCTGATTTCAATCTATCATTGGATTTCAGAGGGTTGACCCGTAGTCGTTTGTCAGCAGCCATCGGTCATTCCAAATCAGCAGCTGATGCCCTCATCATGCATCATTGCATTGTTGATGGCAAAATTGCAGGTTTCAAGTGTTCAACTATATGTCACTATGTTCAACTGATGATGTCATTATATAATTCAACATTGCAGATTTAAGCATCACATAAAATCTGCTTTCCACAGCAGTCAGGTGCTGGGAAATATGATCAGCAAATCCATGGCCGCTAAGAATGGCGAAACCTGCGTTTGACATATGGATGCGCACACACACACACATGGACACAATGTGGGCACGCATAGTAGGTGTAGGTCTGAATACTTTCTCTGAAGGGTTGGTTGCGAGTGCGGACCATGGATTTTCCCATCCAACAACTGCTGATGTTTTTTGCATCTTCAAGGGCCTCACAGAGGGTCCCAAAATTTGTGGCTGAACCTTCAGTTAAGTCTCTAATTTCACTGGTTTAAGTTGAAACCATCTCCATTGTTCCCGTTTGATTCTCATTTTTGCTACTTTAAATCCTCAGTCTTCTGAATGAAATCCTCACTCTTGCGGCAACCCCGCCGAATTCTTGCGGCTCAGAATCCTGCTTCTCTCCCAGCCTTGTTGATGAAGTTCCTGTTCTTGCCATTCAACCTGCGAAAGTCTGTTAGCTAATTGGAAAACATACTGCACCTAGGTTGACCGTTGGGTTTATGGCAATGAAATTACCATATATCAATATATTATATGAGTTAGATGGAGTAAACTGCTGAAACCACCGAATCTCAGCCAAAGAATCACCGAAGCGAGGTGACTCTGTGCACGCGCATGGCCTTCCGAGCACGATCCAGGCTGGGCTCAGTTTTTTCCCAGATTTGTTGTGTAAAAATTGGAGATCATTTCTTAAAGAAATCCTATAGGGGAGCCACTTACTTGATAATGGTAATTAGCAAGAACATGTAATACGCCAATATAAACATTGGAGCCATTTGTCTGACCAGCTCTCTATTCCAGTGAGGGGTTATTGGATGCTATTACCATTTGGCCATCGGTTCACAAGAGCATTGAAACAAAACCTCTGCAGCGCCAAGGTACAAGCACATGTTGAAGAATTCGAAGATGCATCCCGGCCGCACTAGAACAAGATGCCATGTAGGCGGGCTTACGGGTTTCCCCAAGGCAGCTGCTGAGCCGTGCTGTTGCAAGGAAGGTTGGAGCAAGTTGTGCAGCTAAGGCTGGAGATGATGGAAGACGAGGCTCAAAATCCTGTCGCTGTTTATAGGTCCGGAATGTTGAAGGGTAGAACGTGCATGGCAACAGACGAATGTGGATAATGAAGGGGGGAGCCATGAAGATGACTTGATTTTGGGTGGCTGAACTGTATCTTCCTTCAGCCAGGTGGACCATGTGGCAAATTAGTACGTATGATTTCCCAATCTACTGCCACTTGGGCACCATTCTGCTGCGAGGCGTTAGAGAAGCTTTGCGATGCCTTCACTCTTCGCAGGCCAGTTGCCTTTAAAATCATTGGGAAGCTGTTCCAAAATCCGCCCATCATGGAAAACGGAAGGACGCCCCGGCACCCCAAAGGTATCACGCCCAACAATAGGGGCTAATGGGGGTGGTGAATAAACCTTTAGACCTCTTTATGTTTTCTGGGGGGATGATCTTTGGGGGGCACCATTGGATTTCAAAGAGCAAAGTTTCAGGTGGGTGTTGGGAAGGCTTGAGGGACCCGATTTTCAAGCTCTATGGGATTGAGGACTTTCAATAGATATACGAGATCTGTGAATGTCCTGCGGGTGCTTAAGTTCAGAGCTGCAAAAAATGTGTTGTATGTCACCCACGGGATGCATGAAGGGTGTAGGGTATTTTATTTTTGATGTATCCTTTCCACATATAATGAAGGAATTGATGACCTGCGTCATTTGTCTTCCGCCAGGTATCGGCCAGGTGATGACATCGTGGTGCAGGGTGAGCAAGGTCTGGGTGAAGGGTGCTGCCATGGGGGTTGCAGCTGACAAGGCTGCAGTGGTTATGTGAGGTCAGAAGGTGCTGAGACACCATGAGTTGTCCGGAGATTAAAAGCGTTGCCTGAGATTGAAGCGACATTGCAGCTGTTCAAAGTTGACGGAGATATGAGATATGTCCCAACGGAGGGCGGTTGAATGATAGGCACGTATTCGATATGGATCGACGGAGAAAATCACAAGAATTCCTCCAGGTGTTATACGTTTTCGGTTGATGTGGGTATGGGCCAAGCAACTGGGTACCGCACAAAGGGATGGGATGGTCATTTTTAGCCCCACACCTAGTGGCCGAATGCAAAAACTGACCTGCCCGTGTGCAAGATCCCGAAACCGCAAAAGCCTTAAAACATAGGCAGATAAGCAGCCCCATACGGAATCAACCAGACTGTTCCATGCATTTTTGGGGACCAAAAACCAGAGGTTTGAATGGCTTGGACCGTGTTGACCTATCCTCACAAGTCACTCCAGGTGCCGAATTTTATTTGATCACCTCTGGTACTGCCCGTGTTTGGGTGAGAAGTGGCGACGATGAGCAGGAGTACGTGAGGACCTCAGAGTGGATCAGCAGAGCATAGCAGAGCCATCCTGAACGCAACTGACTTAGAGGCTGGACACATGGAGCTGACTCCATGTGTGGTGCATTTTCTATTCTTGTTAATTATTCCCATGTGGTCAAGTGTGAACAGATCTAAGTGCAAGCCCAGTTGCTCAACCTCATGTTTTGTTGCCTATCAATGCCTATCAGACATGCGCAGCAGTTTCCACCGCCATTTCAGATGGTTCATATCCATATTTGAGATTTGTTTAGGCCATCCCATTTGATGGGTAAATCCCCATGTTTGATAGGCAAGCAACCCCCGAGTAAACCACAAGTCTTGTTGCTTAAACCACCCTTTTCATGGTCAACATTCCCATTTTGGAGGCTTTAATCATGTTAAACCCCCAATCTTGTTGTAGAATAGCTGATTACATTGATTTACATAGATGATTTTCTCATTAAAACATCAATTTCCAGGGAATTTCCATGGATTTCTCATTGCCCATGTTTTGCACCCTCCCCCAAGGTGCGTTTGCATGCGGGGAACCTCTTTGGCGAGCGCGCCCTGCTGAAGAATGAGCCGCGTGCGGCATCGGTTACGGCGGTCACCGAGGCGGGGGCATGTTGGAGCATGAGGGTAACGTGGCAAACCCAATTCCACCTACCATTTTTTGGGGGATAATTCTGCCACCCATACCTTAAATATCCTTAAATGGTGATTGGTATAGCCCAACATTTCCACATCCCTATGGTCTTTGAAAGTACCCTCTGGTCATTTAACAGAGCCATGGAAAATGGCGAATTTTGGATGATTTTCCCATTAAAACCTCCATTTAGAGAGGATTTTCAATGGCTATGTTAAATTACCAGAGGATAATTGGCCCGTTCCAAACACCAGGTGGAAGTCCTGGTGCTGAGCCGCGGAAAATTCGAGCGCTTGCTCGGCTCGATGGATGATCTGCAACAGTACGGGGGCCCTGCTGTGATCGCGGTGACTTGGGAGTGGCACCCAGGGGTGCCTTGGGGTCACCAAAAGGTTAACTAAAGGTTCTATATGGTTCTATGTGAAAACTCAGGAGTATCTTTTGCAGTGATTCTCGATTCTCTAATCGATTTGAAGGATATTTGAAATTTGAAATGTCTAGACTTTTCGTTGTTCTTTGGGATCACGTGATCACTGCTTCTTTGGTCGATTCAGATCCCTAGCATCGTGAACGCTGAGGCAGCAATACCTCACAGATCCTCGAAAGCTCATCGCAGACTTCTACCAGGTCCAGACAGTTTTTAACCATCAGTGCCAACTGTGCAACTGGCATTTGCCAGTTTAGGATGTAACATTTTCTTCCGGGTAGGGGAAATTCAGCTTGGAAAATGCCTGCTACATTTACTGCCGCCATGAAAAAAGAAAATACCACTAAATTTGCAAGAACCCGGTGTGCCATAGAAAAAGGCCAGTACTTCCTGGAAAAATGATGTCACAACTCATCTTTCATTTTGCTGCCATTTGCTGGGTGTTCCTTATTTTTTCTTCAATACTTCTTATTATGTTACTGGATATTCATGTATGTTGGTGAATCCCAATCTTCAGTTGCATGTTGCTGCTGATCTCCCACCTTCCTGATAGGTGATCCTACTTTTTTGTTTGTTCAATCCCAATTGTTGCTCTCATTTTTGTTGATCGAATCCCAATTCTAGTAGCTTAAATCCGCCATGGTGGCTTGTTGGAATCCCAATTGTGAGCTAGTGAGGTTGCCGTTTTTTGTTGCTTAGCATCCCCATGTTCGCTGGTTGAATCCCCGATTTTTCGGGGTGAACTCCCCATGTGTTGCTGGTGTCAGAACGGCGACAGCCGCGGCCCATCGGGCTCGCTGATGCGGCACAAGATGACGGGCACGGAGGGTTGCCTGGCGAGATGAGATGTGGAGATGTGGCATCCGCATATTTTTTGTATCCAGAGGTTTCCCAGAAAGCTAGAACAGTGTTTCCAGGATGCTATAGATGATGCTGGTTTCCAATTTTTCTATCTATTTTTGGGGTTGCTATGGTTATTAGTATCTATCTAAGTACTCCCACAGACACATATTTGTACTTTTCAAAGACATTCGTAGCTTCAAGCGATAAAAGATACGAAACAAATGGTCAAGACTTGAAGCCGCTGGCAGATCGTTTGCAATAGGCCTCCCATCTTTCGGTACCTCAACTTCCCCTTTTAAGAGTATGCTCCGACTCAGAGTCTCGAAAGGATTTTTCACCTTTGTCAACCAACAAATCAATGCAAATCAATAGCAATCAATAGAAACCAATAGAAGTCCATACAAATCAAAATGCAAATCACTAGACTCATTGCAAATCGACCATTTCGGATCGTTAAATGAAGTGAACAATAGGCCAGTCGGCGAGGCAAGCGGACATCCTGTCGCCCATTGAGGTGTAGAGACGCAGTGGTTCGTAGTGTACCGACCCACCAGCAAGGAGCCACACTGCTTGGATCGGCACGAAATTGTCGTGCCAAGAGATAGCCCATTTATCAATGACTTACAAGGGGTCTCAAAAACCATAACGCACAAATTTGGGTTTACAATGGTTTCCATATTACATGAAGCTTGCCAAGTGAATCAGCAACACATATAGAACTGAACGTATACAGATTCGTTTGTTTACTAAAATGGTGGATTTTACTATTAACTATGTTTGAGAACTTTGATCAGTAGGTTCCTTGATATTCTAGGTTTGTCCCACTCGGAATTGGATGAATTGGAGGCTTACCATGGTCAGGAAATTCAGTGACAACAACCAGCGATGATTCCCCCGTGCCTCCGCAGGATGCCATCGCAAAGATGCTGTCCGGTGCGGCGGTGGGAAAGGGCCTGAACGCATCTTGGCCTGGTCATGTGGGCGCTACCCTCTGGTGATTTGACGTATCATGATTTTCAATCAGATCAATAGGTAAATCATCATAAATCATCGAAAAGTGGGGCCATTTCCATAGCTGCAGCTATGTTATTTAATCAGAGGGTATTATTTTTGGAGGTGTTCCATCTTGAAAGAAAATTGGGGGGAGTAACTGGGGACGAACGTTGTGCTGCTGCGAATCGGCAACCCGCTCTCCAACGGGCGCCCGAGGTCAAAGGCAAATCAGCCAAGAAAGGTGTGCTGTCCGGCTTCGTTCCATTTGTGCAGATCCTGAGCTGCAAAAAGATGCAAAACATATTAGGCAGCAGTTGGTACTGTAATTACAAAGAACCCTCTCCAAACTGGCTGGCGAGTGGCGGTCCTCTTGGATCGTGCAAATGGCGGATAAGGATCAGCGAGAATGCGCACAAGTCGGTGATTGAAGATTCGCCCCCAGATTCCAGGATTGTCGTGTGCCTTGTCCCCAAAATCTTGCATCACGCCATAGTGGGTGTGGGCAATGGAAGGCTTCTATTTCAGCAGCAACGTTGCCATAGTGACATACGATTTTTCATGATGCTTCTCCTGTCAACGATAGATCCCGATAGACAAAAACGCCTGAAAGAACTGACAGCTTGCATTTAGAACAAAAAATGCTTGGGATTGCTTGGGTGAAATACCCATATTGGGGGATGGTCATCAATCCATTATATAAATAAGGAGTGATACACTGAGCAGAAGAATTCCCATGGGCATGGGATGGATGACCATACCACGTTCATCCCAGATAACTTGACGGCGCAGATGACTCTCCTAACAGCCAGGTATTACAAGACCAAAGCTGCAAGGGAAGAAGCTCGGAAGGCCAAGGGCATGGGCTAGGGAGTACATGACTGCGATGACCACTACTTGGGGATGCAGTTGGAGTAAGTGGGTATATAACATATCTAACCTTAAATAGCATAGTTCTTCATGGTGCCCCAAATCCCAACTTTATCGGGGTTAGAATCCTATGGTTGGACCTATGAATGCCCCGCAAATCTACATGGCAGGAGCACCATATATGGAACCATGATTTCGGGGATGGCGGCGCCAGATGTGCCAGGCCTTGCAAGCTGTTCTGGATACAGCCACGACCCTGAAGATTGAGACGAGAACGATTGTCGACGAGGAATGGCTGCTGAAGTGGGTATGTGTAATTGTGGTGTGGATTCTGAACCATGACAGTTATAACAGCCCAGCACCCCAAAAGATGCCGAACAGAGTCTCCGGGATGGTATTGATGATGTTTCTCCCATAATTTTGCAGAGGTTTCCAACTTTTCTATCTATTCGGAGGGTGCGATAGGTCCTATCACGCTTTTCCATGCTTTTCCAGCTTTCCTTTTTAGTGTATTTGTAGTTTCCGTGCAGTGTTACTCAACTTGGAGGTCGGGGTGATTTACAATGAACCGATCTATTTAAATCTTTGAAGTCTTAATGTTAGTCCCCATGGCTGTTGTATTCTCACAATACGACTGCATCTCTTCCATGTTTCTGGTGGACAGATCCATACAGGCTAGTAACGACAAGGATTCAGGGAAAGTTGTCGTAGCCTTCTGGCTTGGCCGTTGCAAAGCAGGACTCTTACAAACCTGACGTGCCACCCGGCTGATTGCGTGGGATGCGATTCTCATGTGCACAAGTCAAGATGGGGGCACTCCCAAAACTTGGATCCCAAATAAACATGAACATACAACACAACTGGAGACATTTGGTGGATCCCTCTCCAAGTTGTACCAAGATTTATTTGAAGGGCTTACCTTTCGACATTATTTTTGCTCCGTTGAGGTGGGGATTGGAGATGCCCGAGCCGCTCATGCGTGAGGCAGAGAGAGTAGGGGGAGGTAACCAGCAGTTGACCGTGACTAGACTGATATCGCTGTTATATATATATATATACATATATATATATATATGTATATATATATATATGTGTATATATATATATATACATATATGTATAAAATACATCACTAGATCATTGTCATTATCATTGCCACTATTGTGATTATGATTATACATCACCATTGTTTAGGAAATATCATTACGCGCATTATTCCTAATTATAAACATGTTTTATGTCTTTTGCTAGCAAAACAGGGGACGCAAACAACACACGATGCCGATGTCAGTCAAGGTTTATATCATCGAGGGGTTTTTCATATCAACGATGGGACGGCTCAGCTGATCCCACCCACTCCTCTTCGCCCACAAAATGGGTCCGGACGTGAGGGATACATTATCCAGAAGGACATTTCACCGGCTCCTTGGCATTTTGGGAGGGTGGTGCCATTTTGGGGACCGCAAACATCAGGGGCTGCATCTTTGACTAGTGGATCACTAGGCGGAAAGGCTGGGAATGACAAGCTGAGGTAATGGGTTGGGAGACGGGACGCAGATCCGAGCCAGCCTTCATGGACATGAATCTGTGTCTTGGCAACAGATTTATGCTGAGTTTGAGGATGCGGATGGTGAATTTGGCGATTTGATGGTGATTTATGGTGAATTTGGGCAATATCAGAGCCATTTCTTTCAGGCTGGTTCTGATTTTGGTGGCCTTCACGCAAGTTGGGATGGTACGAAAATGCGAACTGCTTGTAGGTGGAACATGGGGACTATATTTTTCGGACAGTCTTTGTAAACTTTGGGATCACAAAAAGTGACTATGACATAGAAGATAGGACAGTTGTGGAGATTGTCCAGCCCCAGGCATGCAATCCGCGGCAAGTCGGATCCACAGGCGCGGGGGTCCCTTGGAAAACTTTCGCCACCTCAAGCAACGATGAAACCTGGACAAGTGGACCCTTCCAACGTCATTTTCATTGATTTTCCACTTGGATCTCTTGGATCTCATATATCAAAAATAATATATATACATATATATGTATTGATTATATGTATATACTGGCCATTATTGTCCATTTTACTCTAATTTTGGTGCAAATCATATCCACTTATTCAGTGCGGTGTCGCGTTGAAAGAGCACGTGTGGGATGACCACAGCGCCAGGTGGTCCTGTACCAGAACGATGAAGCTGATATCATGCTGCTTGGATGGTGGTATCCCAGGGTTGGACGCCTATGATTAAACACTCCTCAGAAACTATGGTATCTATGGTTTAGTTGGAGATGTACACATATTTGGGATTATAAAGGGGTATCTAATATTCTATAGGGGAAAGGGGTTAGAAGTGGAAAGCAGATTCTCCTTCCATGCGAGGCACAAATCTTCCCGTCTAGTGGGAATGACATGAAATTGACGATGTTCTATGCTGTGGATTTTGGTAGGATCTGTTCAAGAAATGTGTCCACGCCCCTGTTCAGACGATTTCACATGTAATGCTCGATGTTTTTACAGTAGCTTTCCTGGAGAAAGTAGCTAAGTAGACACACACACACGTAATTATAGATTACTTAACACGCTCACACACACACATATATATATATATAATATTATAAAATATCATTGTACACACGGTGTGTGTATATATATATATATACATATGTATGCGTACACAGATACATGATCAGATATTGTCTTTCTATAGTACGCATGTATATTATTTATGTATATTCAATTATATATTCAGATGTTATTTTGTCGATACTGTTTCATATAGCGTGTGCATACACACATGGTAGATGGGATGGACATGCTGGACATGGAACAGGGGCCAGTCCGCCGTTTTGGACCCACGTGCCTTTTCCGAGGAACCCCAGAGGCCTCCTCATCGCCTATGCAGAGGTCTTTGTGAAGCCAGTGCCTTGCCTGGTGACCGGCCAATCAGTTGGGGCCTTTCCGAATGGTGATCCGATAATTACTGTATGTATCATCAACATTCATCAACAATCTGATAGATTCTAAGTTCATCCATACTTCAGCTTCGGTATGTCCTTACAGTTGGGGCCCAGGGACTCTGGTCATTTTTTCCAGGTTTTTTTTCTGACTTCCATAGCTTGGGCCATCCCACCTTCCAGCCCTGGGCCTGTCCCGAGGTGGTCTCCGATTTCGACACCTTCACCGTGGGCTCCAAAAACATGGTCTACGAGTCCCTGCCGTCTGAGCAGGTAGCGGGTTCACGGGGAGAAGGATTTGGAGCACTGCGGCTGCCATTGCACCTGAAAAGAATGAGGCCCATGTAGTTCTTGGACATAGACTTTTTTGAGGTATTTGAATTGGAGCCGCATGTCTTTCTTGGGGGTATGGCTTGACATCATTCAACCGCAATCCTGAATTGCCTCAACAGTCGTTGTTTGGTCGCATAGAAGTGGACCCGCTCCAACTTTGAGAAACAATAAGAAATAACCCGTGGTCACTGACTGGCAATTTCAAAGATCCTTTCTTTCCATCTCTATCTTGAGGGAAGACATTCATTTCTATGGACTTCAGGGATACCAGGCTGCAAAAAGACAATTAATATATAATTGGAACGACGAAACTAGAATAGAACCTCGCTATCTGCAGAAAGCATATGATTGAAGGAGGTGAAATGCATATAAATCCGAAATAACACCAATAGAATTGATGGATCTAGTAATTTCTATACTTTTTGTGTCTAGATCTGAAATGTTGTGTCTTTTCTCCCTGCCAGGCCGAGTTGATCCTTTGGATGTTGGAACATACCGAGGCATGGTGGGTGTCCCTTTGCCACCCTATTGATCAAAAGATATCAAAAGCATCAATATACAGGTCCATCTGCCACCCCATCCATGACAAAAGAGCCGGAGAGAGTGAAGGTGAGCTCTGGATCCCCCGCAACCAGAACCACCTCGCGTGACCAGGGCATCCTGAAGTCGTTGGATCATCAGAGCTGGAACTCGCGGTGGTTGGAGGTTTTAGCCAAGGAGAATGAGAGGGGGTTCCACCCCACGATGCTTGGCGCATGTGTGGTCCATATGGGGCAGCTGCCCAGATCTGATGAAGGTTGGTAACTGTTGGTAGATGGATTCTTGGGCAACATGCGACACGTGCGAAGAGGAATGGGAAGAAATTGGAAGAATGATAGAACATAGACATATGACCTTTTTCTTGAAATAGGGCACTGCAATTCTTAGCTCACTTCCCTGCTGGTGTTGCCCTTGTGTTGATGGAACAGGGCTAGGGAATTTGTTGCACACTGGAACCTGCTAAAGATACACATGGGACATCAAAAAAGTGATTCGAATGAAAACCTGTTGCTTTGATTCTGACTCTGCGGCCTCCGATGATTTAACCTGGCAACGGAGAATTGCCATCCATATTGGAGATTTACATAGATTTACCAACGCAAAAATAGGGGGACCTACCCAAGATGTTGCCTTGGACCAAACAAGAAAGCTGACTCTCAGATTTGACGGGTGTGTGCTTTGATTTGGGGGTCCTAGCTCCCCTTGATGTCTTGCCCTTCACTGGTCTTGGACTGGGGAATTGCAAAATCAACTGAAATCCACGATTGTTTTTGTTGGAGCCACGAAACTAGTGCCCGCTGATTTGCAGCACCCACACTTGCTAATAGTTGCGTGTCAATGTTTCTTGATATCTCCAAGTTTGATGGTTTCGATCTGTCAATCTCCTGTTTTGCTCTGACTTTCGTATTGCGTATCTTGCATGCACATTTTCTTTGGATGATCTCCAGATTCGTCATTGAACATGTCAGCTTGTCCATATCCTTATTCTACCTGGTGAATGCCTCTATGTTTACAGAATCCAAAGTCTTCCTAGAATCCCCCCCCGCCAAAAAAACCTTGATCTGTTCTGCACATTCCCCATTTTGCGTTGTCGATTTCTCCACTTTTTGTTCCTTAACATCAAGTTTTTGATTGGTCAGCTCCCCAGAATTCTATTATTGGGGCTCCCAGTTCTTGCTCACTAAATCCATAGTCTTGTTAGTTGGATTCCCACGTCCTGTTGGCTGCACGATAAAACTGGCCCAGGATTCCCAAGTTTGGCTTCGGCGATCCCACATCGTGGCTCAGCACAAAAAAGTTGGCGGAAAAATGCAGATCCCAGGTCTTCAGAAAGATATGCGGACGTGGTAATCTCTGTAGGCTAGTGACTGAGAATGGTCAACCTCAACATGGTGGGTGATCAACTGTAAAAACCACCTCCCTATCCAGCTCGGTTTCATCATGTTTCTCCTTGGTTTCTGCTCAGGTACCGGCTCATCCAAGATGCTCCTCATCTGCATTGGTAACGGATCCTGCTGGTCTATTCCTCTGGTCCCCAAAAAAAACCACATCTCAGATCGCAGCTTTTACCGAGGTCATTGCGGAAACCGCGCCCTGTGGTGCGGTCCGGCATGGTGCGGAGTGCTGCAACCTCTACTTTCCGCAGGAGTTGGATGATGAATATTTGATCGTTTGGCAAGGCTTCTCAGGGAAACCCTGGGACTACAAGACCGAGGCGAAACTGCGGATTCACTTTGACCTGGGTTCCAGTTGGGCTGGGGATGGTGGGGGGTGCTGTAAATATTGCTCTTCTTTGGCTGGCTCCTGATTTCATAGAACCAATGCGCACCATGCGTACGTTTCCTCACCGTGGTATTGCGCCAGTCTTGAAGTGACTGCTGGTCTAGTGGTCTCCCAATGAAACCGCTTTTTGGATCACCTGCCGGGATGACTTGGTAACTCGGATTGCAGGCGGGTTTGCGCGAGTTCCTCCTTGAGCGGGTTCGGGGCTCAGAATCGAACTCCCTAAGACTATGTCTTGCACACCTGATTGGAATAAGCTTGGAGATGAAATTTGAGAAGTAGGATCCAGAACTTAATTTGGAGTGATTTTGTTTGTTTTTCGAAATCCTGCCCATTTGTGGGTTCCAAACTGTTCTGGTAAAACATGAATTTCAATTTCCTTGCACGTTTCAGGTTGACGATGGCTACGTCTTTCCGTTGAATCCGGTGTGGCCTGTGCGAGACAAGGGCTGGTGGGTCGCTGGTCCGCATTAGGCTGGGATAAGCCATGATAAACCCACTTGACTTGAAGGTATTTATTTCGATGGGTTGCTAGGCATTTGGGGGGGATGACGTCGGTTGGAACCATCAGCGTGTACCAAGGAGATCTTGCAAGCCATGCTGAAACAGGAAGAAGCCAAGCTGCTTGGCCAGACAGGTGCTATCTAAGTTGGCTGGAGAAGCCAGCAGCCATGCACAGAGGGATATTTCAAACCTCTATGACAGCCATATCTCAAACAAACTGCAGATATGGAAATCCACCATGGATTTTCCCCATTTAGATCCATTTCTATTAGGAAGATCGTCTTCCAGGAGTTGTCTTCCACTTGCTTGGTTGCTTCAGGTCGGGTATAAAATATGATGCATGATTTCTTGCCATGTCTCACCTGCGCATGACATTCAAAAGATTCAAAACCGTACACGCCCTCTGGACCACTGGCAATCTAGAAGAGAGCATTGGGCCATTATGGTCATTTCCATGGGTCTCCAAGTGTGGGGCAGAAAACATACAGCATACATACTGTTACATACCTCCACCTTCTACGGATTCAAATCATTTCAAATGCCAGGTTGCTTTATCTGGTTGGGGCACCTACATGACCTACTTGCTTCCACCACCCTCGAAATCCCTCGAAGACGTTCCCTGCACCCCGCAATACCCAGGAAGTGCTTGCAGTCCTGGCTCCCGCCGGAGATCAAATATCTGGATCCTTGGGCGTTTAGGGACGACCAGGGAAAGCCGTTTTGATGGGATGGAATGAGGTCAAGAATCTTGAGGAGCGTAAGTGCTTAGGTTACACACACAATGTATGTAATTAGTGACTTATCATGCACATATTACTTTGGTTGGTTTGTTTGTTTTGATTTGATGCGAAGTGATGTGGATTCAGATAAAAACAGGAACAAACCAAAAAACACATCATACTTGGTTGGGTGAACTGCTCCTTTCTTTTGCAGACCTATAGTGAATCAAATATTCTGATGCTTGCACATGCCGTGCCCCTACATTTGGGTTGGACTCACTTCTTTGATGGGGCTGGACACACAAAATGTTGTCGCCATCAGGATAGAGCACAGCAGCTGCACGACAAGTACAAAGATGGCTTCATGATCGTGCAAAAGTAGGCAATGCTACTTGGCTGCGATAGCTTTGGAGGTGTCCGGGCACCTTGGCTGACTAGACACTCAAGATACATAATTCTGAGCAGGGTTGTTTTCCAATGGATGGACGCACCTCGCACACTTGGCGAGCTAATTACGAGCAAATCACCAGAGAAATACTGTAGCAAAAACTGATCACTTTCGACTCCTTGGACTTTCCAGCCTATGGCTGTGCAACACAGTGTTGTCGGCATTGGTGATCTTTGGTACCCTCGTCAGTCCATGCCGATCGCTAAGGCACCTGCAACTTGCGCGCGAACACTTAATTACTAGCGTTTCACTGTTGTATCGAACAATCGCTTTGTACAAGCAAAGCCGCACTGCTTTGGGGTCGCACTCGTAGCATTCCGACGTGATTAGCACAACAACCGCTAAGCATCAGTGGATGTAGATCTATGATATTGACATCGATGTAGCTGTAGCAACTATTACTTCACCCATCTTCACCCATATCTCAAGGTTCCCTCCGAACAGAATGAAGTGTCACCAGCCCGTAGGCACCCGAATCAATCCATATCACCCCCCAGCACTTCCAACGTCAGATGACGGGGACGACCGCAGCCTAAAACGACCAGCGAAGCTGGTGGGGCTCGCGAACGACGGCAGCGGTGCCAGAGTTATCTGCGTGAAAAAGATGCTCGCCTTGGGCGATGGCTGGTGATGTGGGATGCTGATGATGCTGACCTTGAGTCATCCTGTCATCCTCTAGGAATTCATCACTTAGGGATTCGGAACAGATGCCACTCGCATCGTTCTTCAATGCACTGCTGGAATTTTTCTTCACAAGTCTTACGGTCTCACTACAGTATATGCTTTCAGTAACCAACCCAAATCCGCCAGCCGCAGGTAGATGCCAGCACCATCCTATTAAACAGTGCGTACATGTAGTTCCAGATATGCGCTTCGAAAGAGACAGAGACAGAGAGAGAGAGAGACACACACACACACACAGCTCACTATGTATTAAACAATGTATCTCATTATTCACACACACACAGATATATATATATATATACACACATATTTACAGCACACACACGCACACACACACACATATATATATATATATAATTTTTATACACATACACAGCATGATTTGCTATAGTATAGTGTATTTATAATATAATGTAGTTGAGCAGATATGACATGATTCAATAAATAAATACATATACGTTCTGTGTCCACATGTGTACGAATACCACACGCACCCTGCAGGTCAGGCGACAGGGCCCTGACCGCGACTCCGCCGGAGGCTGCTTCAGGGGCTAGACATTTGGGTCAGTGAACCAGCAGAAAAAAGAAACAAATTCTGCAAACCGAAGGGCATAAGGCCAATTCTACCTCAAGGCCGGGGGCTGCATGGGGTGCAAGCCTCCTGGCAACTGCGGTTACAACTTGGGAATTGGCCTCGCCGTGCTGCTGCAGACGTGTGTGTGCTGCTGGGTCCTACCTACTCTAGCAATGCAAAACGTTACAGAGATGATCTCAACACATACAGATACCTTACACTCCTTGAATTGGATGAGGATGAAAGGAACATTTTCAGAAAACCGTTGAACTTGATGGTAAGAACATCTAAGAAACAGGTCTGCGCCAGTGACACCTAGATGATTTTCTTCACTTTCTTCAGACCTCCGACTGGGCAGGGTCTTGGCGAAGTGCGGCAAAGTCAGGGGCCCAGCATCGGAGGAAAATCTGGAGAAACCCCGAGCACCAGACCCTACCTCCCAGAGTTGGCCCAATACCCATCAACACATCACCAACACCCTGTCGGCCAACCACTAGTTGCAGTTCTTTGTCAACAACTTCCTGAGAGTCCACAAGCCAAGAATATTGTAAATGGCAAGGCATATCCGAATCACAACCAATTTTGCAAAGTTTATTTCAAACAATGCCCAATTATAGGGTTATATTGAATATTCTCGGGTGCTTGTACCCAGTATAATCCCAGTATATAGTGATCATGAATTATATACCAGTGACTTCTAACGATACCATCAGTAGGATTTTATAGGGCCAACAATCAACTGTCCCCAATTTTACCATTTCTGCTCAGCAGAAGCCATCCCCAGAAAATCAACTAAGAGGGCTTACAACCGACTACTTCAGTGTAGCGCATCGCAGGCGATGTGCGAAGTCGCGATGGGAACGACAGCGCGGTGGGGAAGCCCATGGGGGCACTGGGGGGTGGGCTCACCAACAATCTGCTTAGAGAAGCACTGGCTTATTAGTTGATACTTCATGTGAATCTATGGGTGCCAGTTGAGCCCACCCTTCCATGACTGGGATGGGTTGAAGTCACCACGTTTTTGAGCCATGGCTGTGTGCTTCAAAGGATATGAAAGTATGGACAGTGGTTCTCTTGTGACCTATGAATGCCTATGATGCATCCCCATCACCCCAATTGACTTTCATGTTTTCAGGACCCAGGTGGCTGAACCATGAAACAAATATGAAACGCATCACTTATTGGCCAATGGATCGACATAATGATAATATAATGATATAGGGGAAAACCGGGAAAACCCTACAGGAAAGAATGGTTTTTACCATGTTACGAGGTTTCCTCTATATTTTCCCTTGATCCAATCCTGGGACCCAGGCAGGGGAGATCGATGCGGCCCTTCGCGAGGCGGGAGGAGGATGTTTTTTTTTTTGGGCATTTTGGTAATGGGATTTGGGCCACGAACAGGGGGAATTCACCCACCAAAATGATGGATTTTTGCAATGTTTAAGAGATATATCGCAGATACATGTTGAACTTCATCACCCAAGAAATGCAACTTTATCAGCCAAAGGTGCTTAAGTGTTTCTTGAGATGATTGTTAACAAGTGGCGAGTACCCCCTCACGCGTCAGGTTGATTGAGGGAATGTAAGGAAGCTGTGGTAACCATGACAGTAGCTTTCTGCTAAGATTGCGTGAACTGTTCTGAGCAAGGAATTGTGGATATCCCTGCGAAATGCGAATCGGTTCCCTAAAATCATACGGACGATTGCATGATGGTGTGGGCTAAACGGCATCCATGTTGTTGAGAGAGCACCGTGTGCAAGTCCAAAGGGTCAACCCTCGAAAATGCATCCTGGAAATCACTATTTCCATCCCTGATTGGATGACCATCGACAGTCTAGAATAGTGCTGCCAATGGAGG
The DNA here is from genome assembly GCA_003297045.1 of Symbiodinium sp. clade C Y103. Classification (NCBI taxonomy): domain Eukaryota; class Dinophyceae; order Suessiales; family Symbiodiniaceae; genus Cladocopium; species Cladocopium sp. clade C. Next base: position 262,858 of record BGPT01000337.1, on the reverse strand, counting down.
ATTTAGCTATTAATCAGCTAACTATTATGTATTCCAGCCATTGCTGGTCCTTGCCGCATTTCCGTTGCAAGAATGCCAGCCAGCTCTTGGTAGCTTTTCTTAGGGTTGTTCTTTCCCGCCAGGTCAGCAAAAGCACGCTGGAAACAGAGAGCCACTCGGCACCGACTAGCAAGTGCCCACCAGTAGGCAAGCTTCCAAGCAAAGTTGGCTCGAAGTGGTTCCCGCCAATGGACCCAGTGGGCTTGTGGGTTGATATTCCAATGAATGAATCTTCGGAACTCAATCAAGTGAGCCCTGATTGTGATTGCTTCATTTCCCTTGTTTCTCGGTGCTTTTCACCACTTTCGTTGCTCAAACTCATCATTGTTGTCCAGTTGTTCCCCTCCTTTGTTCTATCCCCACTTTTTTGTTGGTTCAATCCCCAGCCGCTCGATCTCCCTCCTCTTGTTCTAGTTCAATTGGTTCAATCCCCAGAATCATGTTGTCGTTCCCATTTCAGGGGCTTACCTTGGGGGAAACCACCATGGCAATATGGAAAAACAGTGGTTTCCCAAAAAAACATATCTAGACTCTAGAATGTGGATGTTCGTGGATGTTCCATATCATTTTACTCTAGAGTAAATCCCGTGATGTTCCCATAAATTGTATTGAACTGTTGGTTGTTGAGTCATACCCCTGATATTGATGGAGTCAAACCCCCAGATTTTGATGGCTGTACCCCGCGTTTCGTTGGTGTAAATCCCTTACTGCGCACCCCAGATTTTTCCCATTCCAAAACCCATCTGCAGATTGGTATCCTGAAGACTCCATGGAGTTGGACGCGGTCCTGGCACAGGACCAGCTTCGTCGGATGCGGAAAAATGGTGTCGTTCTTCCTGTAAAAATTACGCTTTTAGCATTAAAAATGGATAAACATGGTGATATACTGGAATACGAATGGGAATCTAACTGTAATACTGGGAACCCTCTGGCAATTTGACAGTTTGCAAAGTTTGCAATTGAAAATCACCATGCTTCAAAAAGGTGAATCGTCTATAAACCAGCCATTTTCCATAGCCATGTTAAATTACCGGAGGGCATATTTTTTTAATTAGTAAGATTCTGCCCTGGCAGAGTTTTCCTATATTTCTTATTTTAAAACCTATCCGGCATGGTCTATTGTCCGTTTTTTTGGGCATTTGCTTCGGATAGCCCCCAATTAAACCTTGCCAGCAAAAGTACAATATATTGATGGAATTGATGGCAAGTGGCATCTGCCAGCCCCTCCAGTCTTGCCAAAAGGACGCATCATAGCTGAGCCTTGGGGTTTCCACCGAAAGTTTCATGGGACTTTCCTTGATGTCCTGGAGAAGCTGATGGTGGGATTTCCATGACCAAGGGCAGATTACACATTCAGCTGGTGGTTTCCATTCTCCATGATGTTTATTGTTCGCGGACCGCGTGTTCCACCCCAGGATGACCCCCCATTCAGAGCTCGTGCCACAGCTGAAGTGAGGAGCTGGGCTTGACGCGTGCCGACCTGGGCAGATGCCGGGGGGCCTTGAAGGACAGTGCTGGTCAGACTCAGCAGCGGTATCACCGACACGGGTTGGTGGTGAATCAATCTCAAACTATGTGGGTAATCCCAGTAAGGTGACCTCGCTCTGACCAAGGTCGCTTTCCAGAGAACTGCATGTTGCAGGTCCGGACCATGTGGTGCAGATAGGTGCCCTCTGGTAATTGAACAGATCCAACAGGTTGCCACTTCAGGGTGGGGCGAGTTCACTTCCCATCCGTTGCGGATGTGTTCAAGGGAGTTGATGGCGATTCGGGGGCTGATTTGGAAATACCAGTAGTACCGCACAAGGCGGTGGCGGAAGTTTCAAAAATGGTAAGCCTATAGGAGAGGTTCGTTGCTGTGACTGATGGATGGCAGAGCGAACTCACTGATGGACCGACAAGTGGTTGGAGCGTCGGCCTATCTATCTGTCTATCTGCCTACCTAACGAACTGACGAACTGACTGACTGACTAAGTAACTAACTAACAAACTAGCTAACAAACTAACTAACTGACTCACTGACTAACTGACAAACTGACTAACTNAACTAACTAACAAACTAGCTAACAAACTAACTAACTGACTCACTGACTAACTGACAAACTGACTAACTGACTAACTGACTAACTGACTAACCGACTAACCGACCAACCGACTAACTGACTAACGGACTAACTGACTGACTGACTGACTGACTAACTGACTAACTGACTAACTGACTAACTGACTGACTAACTAACTAACTGACTAACTAACTAAGTAACTAACTAACTAACTAACTAATTAACTAACTAACTAACTAACTCACTAACTGACGAACTGACTAACTGAGTAACTGACTAGCTAACTAACTAACTAGCTGACTAACAAACTAACTAACTGACTAGCTGACTAACNTTCTTCATGGCTGAACTCTTCACATCTTGGCTCTTCTCACCTCTGCTTTTCAACTGTCCATATTGTCGGAAGTTTCACTTCTAAACTTCCTTCGACTATTTGATTTCCTGTATTGGTTTGTTTATGTTTGTTTTGCGAATGGTGGGTCGTTGGATGTGCCCTTTGGTAATTTTACGGAAAATCATTTTTGAATATGTTAAATAGGTCAATCATCTACAAACGGGCTATTTTCCATGGCTGTTTTAAACTACCGGAGGGTAGATGGGGTGATAAATTCTAATGTGTGAAGATATTTGAACCACCATGGCCCAGCCATAGGGATGAAGAGTCAAACATGAACTATACAGATTCTTGGCATGCTATGGCTCAACATGATAGGCTGTAACTCAACATAGCTATGGAAAACCAGCATTAAATGATAGGTAAATCATGGAACTAATTTGGTGAACTTGCAAGAAGGAAAATGATAGCCACCTAGGTTGGATGCTTCACTGGTTGAACTGCAGCCAGTCACCGTTAATCAGCCCATAGCTCGAGGGCTACTTGGTCTTGGCCAGGACAAACGTATTCTGGGTGATAGGGCGATCTTCCAAGGGGACGGGAAACCAAGTGATAATAGCAGGATGAAACAAAGACATCGCTTCGAGCCACTTTTTTCTTTTCACCAGACGCATTTTTTGATTTTGAGATCCTTGAAATTAACACATTTCTCCGATTTCCCCTCTGCCAGGCGATGCGCTCACCACAGTGGGGTCCCTGTCGCATGTGGGTGGCTCTGTTGTTTAAACGCACTTGAAGATGGGTTGACCTATCAGATGCCGTTAGAAGATTCAGAACAAGTTCAGTTAAATAAATGAATAAATAAATGCAAGGGTGAATATAAGTAAATAAATACATTATACATTCATATAACTATAACAACTGTAAAAAACAAATATAGATACACATATACTGCACATACTTGCGCTTTAAGCATGACACCCTATATGTTTTGATGGTTGAATTAATTAAATGACAATACCTCACATACTTTCCGCATTTCGGAATAGTAGCACGTAATGATTATGGAAATATGTGGGGAGACTTCATGGTGACTCATGTGTGTGTGTGTACCAATGCTGTTGTTTTTTGCAGCACCACAACTGGCGAACCCTCCCATTTTGGCTAGTGAATAGCCAAGTTCTGGGTCCAAAATCACAAGGTAGAGAGGAAGTTCAGCTAAACTTCCCACCTTTCTTTCAATTGGATGATGCGAAATTTAAAGGACTTTCCCTTGCAACTACTGATTAAAACCACGGTTTCCGGTAGGTTTTCCCTTAAACCAACCAAGTAGTTTTGAAGTGGGATCCCTCAGGTTCAAGTCGCCCATCATGCGGTTGGACGTCTTCCTGGATGAGGATATCCCGGAGTTTCCGTTCCCCAAGGCCACATATTTGCATCAGTTCTTTGGAGGGAACATGACAAACACTTTCCACTGCACATGGCTCAAAATGCGAAGTGACAAGTTCAGTCTTGAATCATCGATTTTTTTGTTTATTGTAGACCTTTGCAAACATCGAACATAAACATCTCTTTCAACTGGCCGTGCTTTGAAGTTTCTATGTTTCCCCCTCAAAGAAAGCTTGTGGAGCACGATTTTCCAGAACTGGCCACGAAGTCATTCCTGGAGGTGAAGAGTGTGACAGCGGCATGAGCCGGGAGATCTATGGCCAAGGTGAGGGGTGACGACCTCGGGAAGCCAACAGCAGATTCGGAGAACTTGGAGAACTTGGAGAAGGTTGATGACTAGTATAGGACTATATGTTTTATATACGGGGATTAGATGGGATTTGTATATGACTTTATGGTAAATCCACTTCTTTGGATGAAGTACATACAATGACCTCTCTGGAATGATGGTTCGTAAGGGGAGTTCTCCCCCAAGGTCTTATTTCAGCTATTTCAGGTCGGTGACTCATTTGGTGAATCATTATCATTCACCCGGAATTAGTGATAGAATCATGGTATCTGCCATGTTCAAAAGATGGAGGATGGATGATGCACCCATATCGGGAGATGGTCATCAATTTCAACCCTCAACAGGGATATGGTTATGTAAGTTATGTATATATATATATGTATATAATGTATGTATGTATCCCTTGTAAGGATTCCAAGTATGGGATGGATGACCATACTACATATCCCCTCTTTTCATCTCTTTTCACCATGGCACGGGTTCATTTGGTTATCGTCCAGCGATCAGGCGGAGTGTAATGGGTATGAGCCATGGCCCAGTCTCAATGGAGGAATGTTAATATACCCAGGATTGGTGACTGGTATATATAACCATGCTTTATGATGATATGATGGTCATACATGATGGTTATATATGATGGCTATATACCAATCTCCAAGGGATACTATATGCTCCACTGATTTTTCGTAAAATCCACAGTGAACTGCCCAAGATTTCATGCTACTCAACCTGAGTAGGGCGCCCTGGTCATATCATTCAATAGCCGACCGCCCAAACTCAAGATATCGAGGACACCCTGCTTTGATACAGCAATTGGATCACCTGGCTCCAAAGTGTTGGCATTTGGGTGAACATACCAAAAACGAACAGGGAACCAACGAGCGAGAGATAGTTAACATCCCACGAATTGGGAAGCTAACCCACTAAAGAGGCCACTCACAGCCAAATCAAGTGTTTTTCGTGGTGGCATTCACATTGCCCACCTTGATGTAGGACCAGGCAAAATGCTGAGACAAAATGAGACATAAAAGCAAAGCTCCGTGGCCGCGTTACCCACGGTGCGAGGCGGCTTCCGTGCTGTTTTTTTTTTTATCCCTCACCGACGCCGGTGTTTTTTGATACGCTCCCGCGACGGCGGAGAGTGTATAGAGACAGTCTGCAAGGGAGATTTGGCCCGTGGCTAGAGATTCCAGGAATCGACACCTGAAACCATTGAAGTTGTTTCTGGACAAAAACATCTTTGGTTTCAGAGGTTGCCCAAACCGATTTTGAACATTTTTGAACAATGGATTCCCCCAAGCTCTTTGGATTCCTTGGGTTTTTCAAAGCTTTTCATTCTACTCGGGAACGATCTTCCACCGCCATTTCCTGGGTGCATTCCAGGGTCCCAGGCGACAGAGTGCCAGGCCACTCGGACTCGGCTGGTGGTGAGCATGGATGGAGAGGCAAATTGGATGGAGAAAACCATAATAGAGCACTTAAACATATTCAATAAGACAATCTTAAAGTCTTAAAGAGTGAATATTTGGGTTATCGAAGGTTTGATTGGTTAATCATGGTCCATGACAATGGTTGCTGAAAGGGTTGTTACTTACGGGTTGTTCATTTTTCTATTTTGATACCTCATCATGCATCATTTGGGGAAGCTACCGTGCTCCGTGCCGTGCCGGTTCGAATTTTTCGCGCAGTGGCTGCAGCTTCAAAGGTATGGGACGAGCCCGGAAAGACCTGTAGTGTTCCAAGTTATGCACGAAAGAAGGACACGGCTGTGCCGGAAAATAGAGCATACCAGTGTACCATACTATATATACACATTTCTGCCCATTTTCGTAGGGAACAGCGATTAATCCTCAACTTTGAGGTGGCCTATTTTCAGTCAAAGCCGGCGGTGGGTCAAGACCAAACACAACGGGTCGGCAAACACACTTCGTATTTGCTAGGGATGACCTGCAACTTGGAGCAGGGTCGCTTCCGAGACTTGGCTACCTGCCTGGCTTCAATTTTTGGGTGCCCGCGTGCCCCGTGTACAGCGGATGGCCTTTTCATATCTTTCATGATGATCTTTTGACTTTCAACTCCGAATTCGCCAGCGCCAATCGACCAATGGACGGCTTTCCTGCCGATGCGAACTTTTGAGATGCACAGCTTGCGGGATTGCTATGGATTGCTTCCATGGCGCGCATGGAAAGACACCCTGGCAGCCATGATTTCTCCACGGGACATGGCCAAGGGCCACTGGGTGCACCCTAGGCCGAGGCGAGATGTGAACAAAGTTCAGTTGTGGTTGGCTGCAAAAATGGAACTTGCAGGGGGAAAAGACATGAAAAGACTGACTTAGGGTGTACGGATCCTTTTTTTGGAAATATCATTGAAATATCCAGCAGTAGAGGCGATGCAAGGAAGGTTTGCCCAGGGCCCTCTGAATGAATGAATATGAGTGAATCTCTCCTGGATACTCGCCTGGCTTGCGTGTATTGAAACTCCCCAATGTAGAAGAGGGAGCAATCAGCAACGCACTGGGTGCAGCCATCCTTCCATTCGGTACTCAAGATGCCGAGGAATTCACGGCGTCTAGGAACGGACAGGAGACCTGGTATGTATCTTTCGTAGATTCAACATGACACCTTCAATTTGATCCGGACATATAAAAATACACACCACTGGAAGACCGATTCCGGGCCTTTGCATGAACTTTGATCTGGCCTGTGGCCAGCGTTGTTCGTACCAGTTCTCCATGCGCCGATTTCTGCACAGGAAAAAAAACGGGGCCCGTGCTCCAAGGTCGCAAAACAGGTTGCAGCAAGTTGCAGCATGGGTGGTATTTGGCAATGTTCCTTGGCATAAGCCTGGTTTAAAACTATAATATCTATAATTAATGAATAATATATCTAACTGTGATATCGAAACCACCAACCAGAAGCACCGTGTGCTACTGTACCTGTGAGACCTCTTGTGCTTGCTTCAGCATAGCCTGCGGCGTTCGGAAACCGTTGCGTATCTATAGATGTAGGACATGGCCAGAGACGGGCATTCGATGCGTGGCTGCTCGGTGAACCTGGTGCCATGAGACCCACCACATAGCATCTCAACGCAATCACCCAATGTGCATGATTTCTTCAAAGATTGCTGACCGTTAAGGATTTACCAATCTGCCCCGTGGTGCCACTGGTTCTGCCGGCTGGACAGCTGCAATGATGCCCTCTCTCAGCCGACCGCTGCGACGATAGATCTCAGCGACCAGACGATGCCATTTACGGTGTCGAGCGAGAAATGTTGTGGGCTTAGGGGTTGGACGATTCAAGTGAACTGGATGTAACTGAGATGTCCCAACGATCACCGGTTTCAATCCAGATCCAATGAGATTTTCATTCAGGATTCACCCAATTAGGAGCTCTATGATCATCCTGCTATAGCAAGTAATGATGTAGATCCATACGCTTTGCGGTGACATACAACCACTCAGAAACAGAAAGTGTACAAATTGTTCGCAATGCGGAATGAGATTTGACAATTGAATCAACAAAAGGGATAATACCAGTTGTGGGACCTTGTAAAGCAACCAAACTGAAACAGCTAAAAGCTGCATCACTATGTTCACCTCATTGCCATATTACCTTTTTTCTTGGCAAGGATTGGATGGTTAGTTCCATAACCTTGTTCTGAAACAGGTTCAGACCTGAGCTCAAGACCCTAAGATTAACCGCGTGGGGTCCATATAACCCACAAGGGGAACTTGTGCATCAGTGTTTCCAGTCCGCGAGCTGACATTGCTATGGGTGCGTTGTTGCTTCACGGCGCCGTGTCTCTTCCTGGCTGTTGCTTCCAAGTTGATCATTCAACATGATCAGACAAGCGGGCCAGACGCATCTATGAAACACATGATTTGTTTGTTTGTTTGTCCATCAGATGTGATGTACGTTCTCTCGTTGTCGATATCTATCCCAATCCGTGTCTACAGAACTATAACTAATTGCATCTCGAAGTTGGTTGATTGCACCTCCATACCGACATCTACTTATCTATATTTTCCATGTATTTACCGATTTTTTGGCTATAACTGTACAGCATTTACTAGTCTATCAATGTATTGATCTATTTAGATCTATATTTCATTCTATTTCGCCAGTTATCCATTTGCCGGTTTACACACTTCACGCCCCAACCTACAAACAGCCCACCCCAACTACCGACCCACCCACCAATCCACCTCACTGACTCACCAACCCAAAAGCCCACTAATGGGCATACCTGTGGACCTATATTTGGTACACACATACCAGAGTTCCAGCTGTGGCGCCATGCCCAGCGATGCCGAAGTGTCAGCCGCCAGAGCGAAGCTGGCTGCCATGCGACAGTCCTTGGCGGGGCTGAAGCAGCATCAGGCGTCAGGGCTCAGCACATGCTGACGGGTGTCGCCTTTTTGAGGACTGGAAACCCTACCGTGTCAATTGGTTTGAGGATTGTTTGGGGATACATAGGAGAGAGAGAGGGAGAGAGAGTATCAAGTATCAATATTTGTTTGGCTCCCCATCCCGGCACCCAATAGAAAAAAGTGGGTCCGCTGCTTCTAGGCGCGTCTGGAAGTCGTGTGCCAGAAGGCGAAGGACCACGCAAGTTGCCAGGTAACTAGGAGTTTTGCCCTGGCTTTCTCTCATGTCTCCCGCAAGAGAACCACCTAAAATAGTCACCCAAAATAACCACCTGCACCAACAATGAAATGACTCCCTATATATATCCTGGGTTTCCGGTGGCCATTGGGCGGCCCAGGAGAATGAATCCTCCTTGAAGAAGGAGCTGGGCGAGTTGATGGACCAGATGGCGCAGGAGCTGGGCAATCCGAGTAACAACTGGGATCAACTGGGATCAACTGGGATCAACTGGGATGAACCTCGAGTTGTTCGGATGGCTGGGAAGTCTTTAACTGGAAAAACATTGAAAAAATGACATGTTATGACATGTTATGATCCATATGATCCCACTTAAGGCTTGGAGATTGGGACATGTAATGATATTTCATGGGACTTGAACCGCCTATTGACCAAGCAGTTACCAAGTTCGACGATCATCATGGACGATCATCACTGATCCAAAGTGGGTTTGGGCTCGCAAGTTTCCTGACTCGGGCAAGTGGCCATCGCATTCATGTGATCTTTTTATATCTTTTTCCTATCTTGCTTCCTAGGTCCTTCGCCCTCACCAGGTGAGACGATCATCAAACTCTCGAGGAGTCCATTTTTGGTAGCTTAGATTAGCTTAGCGATCTTGATGGTAGCCATGAACTGCAGGTTTGATCGCTTCTGTTTCACATGTCTCTTTGGGGTTGCACCACCCGATTCTTTCGATTGGTGCGTCAGGGCATCTTGCATGGCTTCCAGCCGACACTGCTTCAGGTGAAGTTGGAGAGGGAGGACATCGAGGGTCTCTTCTATTCAGATGAAGGCAGGGTTTTGGCGTGATTGACAAGCTTCAGAGATTTCCCAGTTGATGACTGGACGTGGTCATAAATGTCATAAGGGGTAAACAGTCAACATCTTGGGGATGATCATAACCATTCAGAATTCATCATAATTCATAATCCATCATGGCCTTTGAGATGACCCAAGATCAACTGAGATCCCTTTGGTGGTTTGGGGCGGCTTGGTGGTTTGGAATCGACCTGCTGCACCAATCATTCCAAACTACTTGAAACCAAAGGCCTGAACTTTTGACAGAACGTTGGGGTCGAGTTTGAGGGCTGCGGTTTTTGTCTCTTTTTGTGGTTTCTATTCCCATTTGATCCCCATGTGTGTGCTTCCAATGAGTTAAAGCACCCGCCGCACCGTGAGGCTTCGGGCCCTGGCAGACCCAGTTTCGACGTTTCTGGCGCCCTAATGCCCCAGCAGGGCCAAGTCAGAGGCTGCCATGTGTCAGAGAGGCACGTGGTGAAAGTGGCAACTGGAGGTTGGAAATAGGTATGGGATGGTACAGTATGGATAAAGACTCTGGATGACTCTGGTATATTGGTGTATATTGGTGACCCCCAGAATAGCTGGTAAATCAAGGTTCGTACCCCCCAAATATAGCATGAACGTCTTGACCCATTCCGAAATCTCAAATCTCCAATCGAAGTGTTTTCCAGTTCTGGACTGGAATTCCCCAATACGGCAACCTTTTTTGTGTTTCTGTGGTGCATTGGCATTTCTCCATAGAATGGGGAAGAAACAGCAGATATCCAAAACAAGTGTGAAAAAGAGAAGGCCGGCCAAGATTGCGGTTTAATTCTCCGTGACACCAAATGACTTCAAATGACCTCACACGACTATAGAGTTTGACTTATCTTTGACTCAGTCAAGGAATGACAGTATTTTGACCAACTTATCGAGGTTGCACCAGGTGATCCCTTGCGTACCGACAGGTATCCTTTGGATGCCTCCGAGGGCAACAGATTAGCAGCTCTCCTGTGGCTCTATGGTTTCCCAACTTTGCGAGTCCGGAGGATTGGGGATGTCGCCCTTGAACCCGCCCCGAGTTGGAGGCAACGGCACGTCATTGAACCCACGCTACTTCACAGCTAGTAACGATGCTTGGCGTTCCAGATGGTTCCAGCTTCCAAAACAGAATCTTTTGTGCTTGAGTCCTCCCTTGTGCCCGGTTGCTCACCAGGAGTGCCAGGAACTCATTGAGCTAGGTTTCAGGACCTGCAAGTGCCATGGCGCAGGTGAGGTGATGATTCTGCAAGAGTGATGGGTCTTTCACTATGTGGTTGGGAGGGAGCTGCCAGGAGCTTTGGGCATCTATATTCACTATAGATCCCTATAGTAGGTCCTATCAAATGGGGAGCCAAGGAGTCACTCAGGGTTTCCCATTCACTTGATAGTTCAGCAACACTGGGAATGACTCCGGATAACGATTTGACCGGTAAAACAAGGTGCTTAGCTGAGAGAGAAATTGGCAATGGCAGTCAGCCAAGACTTGACGGGGCCCACATAGGCAATGGTAGAGGTAGGTGTAGACGAGCAAGACATAAGGTGTCATGTCTGGCAGCAAAGATGGGAACATCAGCAACACATTGCAGATCATGCAGATCAACACAGCATAGATCACCAAATGGTGGCTGTCAACCCTTGACCAACAAGAAACAGATTGGGAGTCAGACTGAAAGCCTACTGTAAATCCAAAAGAAAATCCATTATTAAGCCCACAAAACAATCCATCCTAGAGTCATTATAGACCCATTGTAAACCCATTACCCTCCTGTCATGTAACATAGCTATGGAAAATCAGAAAAATGCAATGTTTTGATGGGTGAATCATCGAACCAAATGGATCATTTTCTATAGCTATGTCAAATTGTCAAAGGGTAAACACCATATGGTAGCCTAGCTATGTTGATATCCCACTGATATCTTTCATCCCCATTATATACCCATTAAAACTATAACTATAACCAATTTAACTAATATCAAATATCACTAGTTGATCATGAATATCCCATGAAATCACCCATTAAACAACATCAAATCCACAGTTATCCCATAGATATCCGTTTTTTTATCCCTCACTATTACCCTATATCAATCCATATAGTAATATGCATATAATCCCATGCATATCCTACTATATACCACTATTATTGACATGAGTAAGATTGCAGTTGGTGACTTATACACCCATGAAGATCCCCATGAAATCTCCATTTTTGATGGTAAAAACCCCAACATCAAACCGTCAAACCCATCTTCCTTGGAGGTTTCCATCCACCGAGGCGCCACAACGCGGAGGCTCAGGCCATGCAGCGCCCGGGAGAAACGTGCCACGGCGAGGAGCTGCGGGGCGTGGCGACGGCCTCGTTGCAGGCGGGGAGCGGGGCGACCGCTGCGGTTGAACTGTGAGAAAAATCCTATGTTTATGGAAAATGCATAGATAGATAGATAGAGAAAGAGAGAGCAAGAGAGATGTATAATTTTTGTATACGCATGCAATTATATATTGCAAATGATTTTAATGGAATGTTTTCCTGGATTCTTGTCTGTAATGATCTTGATGGATTTGCAGAAGTTCTCTTTTCCTTCCAATGGATTTCATATCATTGTTGTTATTGTTATCATTCTTGTTTCACCATATTTAGATTTGGATCACCAATCCCATGTCTCTCTGTAATAATCCAATGTTTCCATACCAATGCATTTGACTATAGTTGTTCCATGTTGTTCCAGGTTTATCCAACATCATGCCGTGTTTTCGGCGCAGGTCGAGCGACTGGCCGGCGAGGACCATGTGCTGATGAGCGAACTGCAGCGACGAGTGGCAGAACTCACGGGCATCCCGGTGCACTCCGACGATCCCATGGCGGAATCAGTGATCACTGGATTGGTTGAAGGGAAAATCTTAACCGGAAACCATGGTTTCTCCCATCAAATATAGAGGTTTCCCGTAATTTTTCCCATAAACCAATCCAATGATATGAGATTTAGAATTTCAACTATGCTTATGATTCGTTGACTCTCTTTTAATATTTTTAATGGAAAAAACTGTTTATGACTATGTTTTTCTTTTACCGCGATTTGATTCTCCCAGGGTGGAAGGGTTTGCTGGAGAGAAAAGACCATGGAACATCGTTTCAGGAAGCCATGGAGTTGGGAGGTTATTTTTTAGTGGCCAAACCTAGGGTTTCCTGTGGCAGTTTCGGTTGAATGAATTGAGTGAATGGTGGAACTGGGCTGCTGGAGGGGTTCGGAGGTTCTCAGCTTTTGCTAGGTGGTTTTGGTGGACTTGTTCTGCATTTTCCACTCAAGAGCAAGGAGCTGGTTTTACGTTTAAGACATGCTAGAGTAAGACTATTACGCAACTACTCGCACATACATACACATTGACTTATTACATCATATTACATCTATCTAGATCTTAAACACGCACGTATATGTATACATATATATAAACATATACAAATAAATGTGTATATATATATACATGTATAATTACTCCACTGAAGAACGCCAGCCACAAGGCTAACCGTCATAGCCTGCCCAAAATCTCCAGAAGCCGCACTATGACCTGAGGAAATAAACCCCTTTCTGAAATTCGATCAGCCAGCTGGTGTGGACCTAAAAGGAGCGCTGCTTGGGAATGTGTGCGATACGGGATCTGGCCGTTGTTTTTTTTTTTTTTTGGTTTCATTTTTGTCCGCGTGGGGTATTCTTGAGGGGTTGAAAGCATGACTTCTTTCAGGGGGTTGAAACCGCAACTACAGAGGTGGTTTGAAAGCGACAATTACTGGATGCACCTACGATCACCTACGTTTGGATCGCAAAAACCGATGGTTTTCTGCGTTTTTTTCGTCAACCCTGTCACCTAACAGCCCAGGAGATGATATGAGCATTGGCCTCCATTTGGATGTGAACGGTGGCCGACCTTACTGCATTTGTTCTGTCCCTGGGATTGCCTAAAGTGATCATCTTGTATTTTTGCAATTTGTCCACTTAGAAATCCGCCAGAATTTTGCAAATTCCGTGGGAGTATTTCTAAGCTCTTAAGATTTTTGAGCATTAAATCCGAGGTCATCATTTACTTGAACGACGTGCCTTGGATGCACCTCTCCAGGGAAGCAACGCAAGCTGTTGGGGATGAGAACTGCCACCCCATCTGATGCTAAAGCATTAATGTGGGTAAAACAAGAATAAACCACCCATTTGGGAATGGTTTATACCACCTATTTATGGTGATTTTGGGGATGGTTTATTATTGTTTTACCAACATTATAAAGCATTGATGTACAGTACGTGACCCGTCACATGCAGGGAATAATGAATATATGACACCTGCTGAATACCATTCAGACGGCATTGGAAGGGCCCATGATTTCCTGCTCTAAATCCCGACTGGTTAAGCTGTTTTCATATATGTAGATATGATATGATTATATATATATATATATGATATATTCCCGTTGCCTGTTAGTTGAATTCTACTATTGTTCATTTGTTTGCAACCAGTTATGCCCCTGAATATATTGCTGGATGTTATATTCATCTATAGGGTATTGTATAGACAGAAAACCAGGCATTAATTGATTCGTAAATAAGTATTACTCGTAATTCTCTCTTTTTTCGCTATATATATATATACATACACACACACACACATATATATATATATACATATATATATATATATACATATATATATATAGATATATGTATATATATATATGTGTGTATGTACAGAATTACATATACATACGCATACATATTTAATATCCCCTTCAATAAGTTGTCATTTCTCCTTCAACCTGGCCTTGGCGGCCTTGGCACAGCCCAGGTAGAGGGTGGCCGCACGGTCTTCCCCTGCGCCAGCAACGGCACGGCCGCGGAAATTGCGCCGTGCCATCAGCTGGGGCAGGTCATGGCCCGTGGCTGGGCGATGGCGGAAACAGATGGAACTGGGGAAGGCTTGACGGTTTTTGATGGGTTTTTGATGGTCTTGGATGGGTTTTTGGGAATCAAGATTCAGTTAGGTGATGTTGAAAACCTAAAGATTCATTTGTAAACGCAAATCATCAAAACAACTCTAAAATTGGCGCAAGGGAAATAGACGGGACAGCAGGGTGCACGTTAAAACATGATGGGGAAACATGGGCAACCCAACCAACATTTTGGGGCAGTTTAGCAAGAAGCAAGCCAGATAATTCAAACATGTTCAAACAATCAGATCATGGCTCCTCAACAAACAACCATTGTTTTGTCCTCATTGACCTTCACCTTTGGTAAGGCATCCATATGGTTCGCGCTTTCGCAGTATTCCGTGTTCTTCTACCTGGAACAGCAACAGCTCTATAGGTAATTTTTTCTTACTGGTTTCAACAGCCAAGCAAAAGGCACCCCGTGCTCTCAACACACACCCCTTTTTGATATTTCTTGATCCACACCTCTCAACGTGCCTGCTGACCAGTGCATGTCAGTGCCGTTTGACGATGATTGGTTTCACACATTTCCCCACAAACCACGCACTATGAATCCTCATCAACCAAGCAGGTTTAAGGCTAAGGGATGGCGGCGGCGAACTGGGCATTGAGGTGCAGGCTACACGCACACCAGCCATTCCTCTGCCCAAGAAGCCCTGGGAAAGGAGGCTTCTGAGCTGGTGAATCGCGCCAGCACGGAGCCTGACATCGGACTGAGGCCCATCGGGTCGCTGAGCTGGCTCCAACTTGGTGATCCCATCCCCGCACTATGCCACACCCCCCAAAAAGCTTAGTAGTGGATCTCATCAATTTTTGTTGGCCCAGATGGGGGAAGAACCTTAGATTTATATAAATCGAATTCGCACTAATTGTAAACCAGCAAGCCCAATGATCAACCAATCATAACTGGTTTCAAACCCAACCCATTCCTGGTTAATTTTTTGGGGACCGAACTCCTAAACCCAGCCTCCCCTTGGAGCCCCGCCAGGGTTTCACCGCAACGGGGCAGCGCCTTCTGGTTCTTCACCTTGGACGACGCCGGAGGCTTCGACGGCTCCTCCTGGCACGGTGGCGCTGCGGTGGCGGGAGACTTGGGGATGCCCAGCAGCAATGGGGTTCTGGTGGTTGAAATGGACGGTTGGAAACCACCGAAAACTGCAGAAACACAAATTCTTGGAGCTGGGTGTTTAGGGTTGACTTGAATTTCGGCAATGTAACATGAGGCGCAGTAAGAAGCCCACTTTTTGAGTGGCCACCTTGGAATTTGAATCAGTCTCCTTCCCAACATTTTCCATCAAGGTTTGGCACCAGGCTTGACGCCCAGCTCCTGCCAACTCAGGAAGTGGACCTTGCAGATCTTCAAGGCTTGGGGCTATGCATAGCAGCTCCCCCAAAGAAACACAGAAGGAACTCCAGGTCCTTTTTTTCTCTCCTTCTCCCGTAATAAAAGAGTGGCTCAAGACTTCACAAGAAACTCGCCCACTTGAAACTCCGCTTACGGTACTTTTTCAGCTCACGCGGACCCCAATCAACATGAAGCAACATGAATCAACAGCATGTGACACCTTTTCAAGCTGATTTTCCCTAGATTTTTCCATAGATTTTCCATGGCCATTCCATGGCCATTTCTCACCCACGGTGCCTCAGGAGGTGCCGATGCCCCATCGCTCCGCGGCTGCCCTGCCGCAGCTCTGCGCGGAGCTGCGGGGCAGGGCGCAGTGACCTGGTGGGAGGATGAAAAGTGGCATAAAACGACATGAAACAACATAAAACACTACATACTGTATAGAAACAGTATGGATTTGTCATGAATATTCTCGAATTTGTGTGAAGTAAGATGTTGCAAACTGATTCCTGTATAGTGCATCCTAGTGGTTTTTCTCAGCATTTCGTCCAAGAATTGAAGAGGTGAATTCGTCCATTTTGATGGAGGACTGGCAGCAGCTGGAAAATCAAATCAAACAAGTTAGACATCTGAAATGGGCGGATGCCAAATTTCACAAAATGGCCCAGCTAATTGGATTATTTCAGTGCAATGGCTGTCGGAGACATGATGCCTGTCGCGAGTTGTGTTTCCCCATTGGGGACTGCTTACGATCATGACCATTGGCAAGCACTTGCAAGAATAATCCAAATGATGTACTGAATATATGCTTGCATGCTTAAATGTCTCACTTGGTCTTGCCCCCTTGAAGTATGTTGAAACCAAGGAGAATTCTACTGCGTGCAGTAGATTTAAGTACCATGAATATCTTGAAACCAGCATTCTCCTTGCGCTCAGGACCGGAGATCCCGACGCAGCGATAGCGGTGGTCAAAGAAATGCGTTTGGTGGAGCCCTGTGTCAGAGGAAAGAAGATGGAAAGAAAGAAATAAAAAGAAACAATCTGGATTTTAACGAGGTATATATTTTAGAGCTCGGGGTTGGTGGGTTTGTGGAAGCAGCGTTGGCAGTTGTGGAATCAGCGTCGCAGTTGGTACCTGTGATGATGGCGCAGTCATTTTGGACCAGGAAGAAAGCAGCGTTCGTGCTCGCTGGGATGGATCCTCATCGAGATGCAAACAGCATCAGGATCCAAGGACATACATAAGTAGATGCAGCTACATAGTAAGTAGCATTATCCAAGATACTTCAAACATTTTAAAGCCATTTCAAACCAATGAAATATGTGACATCCCGGAGTTTGAGCCACCTTTTGCTCTGTGGATCCCTCCCAGTGAGACCCAACTAGACGGCCCGGCCGTCATCCGCCGCGGGGCGCTTGGCGTCACGTAAGATGCGCATCATTCTGCCGGAGGCGCTTTGGGCTGTGCAAACTGGCGTTGGGGGGGCCCTGGCAATGCCAACTTCAACCACCTCGATCCCCAAGGCTTTGACAAAGGGGGAAAACACGCTGCCAACAAATGGTAGCGGGCAAGCACAAGCTAATCCCAAGTGCCATGTGCATTCCCAAAATTTCATAACCCCCATAGAATATTTCTGTGGCTTTTCATTAGGTTCACATCCTTTTAACACCTTTTCACTCATTTGCTGCAAGGGCAAGAGCTTCATTTGGGCCGATTGCAGACACAGCACGCCGTGATGCGAGAGCCCTTATTAAAGTTGCCATGGTTTAGAATCACACACTACCAAAATGCAGTAGATGAATGAATATGTCATATATCATATATCATTGTATATGTTTCAATCATTTTCAATGTTTTTGTTCCAACCTTCTGGGTTTTTACTTGGATAGCATACTGAACTAGCCCCAAGCCACCTGGCTACATGCTTCATGCATAGCTGCAAGCTGTGGCATGGGTGCCCGCATTTGCAGGCAGACACCACCTGCAGTTGTGCTTTAGAGACCTGCGCCTTGGCAAATAGGGAAGCGATCTTTGGATGAAAGTTCAACTAGTTGCAAATGTGTCTAGTCGCTGTCTTTTTTTTGAAGCGCCAAGTCTATCACAGTTGGCCATTTGTTTCTCTTCCACCATGCGCATATACACATCCAATTTGGTTCAATGATCTTGCAGCATACCAAATGGATCCAACTGCGCCACATCCATGCAGCTTGTGGAGGTTGACCAGGCTGTGACCACTTGCTTTGTTGTTCTTGGACCCTTAGCAAGCCTTAGCATGTCAGCCATTGCAGTCACCGCAGACATCGCCAGATGTTTATCGCCACCAGCGTGATGATCTATCTTGCCATACACCTGCAAGCTCACATTGACCTCATCATTAATGCATATTAATGCTACGTAGTAGGGAGATATCACCCCACAAATTTGGATTTGGATCATCCCGAGCGTCCCATTTGCATTTGGGGAATGTGAAGATTTTTATATGGACCATCACAAGGCAGACATATGAAATGCTTGAGGGTTTTTCCTGAAATATCACAAATCGAATATTGCATCCCCCAAAGAGATAGAAACGTAACATCCTACTCAAAGTGAGAGGAGAAAAACACCCAACCTCCCCATCATTTTTGACACTTTTCATATCATCAATGTCATGGTTCACCAGAGGCCCCACGAGCCCAGGCGAGGTGTGTCATGGTCGAAAGGTCATCGGGTCCTTGCTTGGACATTTGGAGCCGGAGGCTGGGTAAGTTTCGGGCAGTGAAGAAGTGCCGGAAGTGTGGATATGAAGCAACAGAGATGGGGATTTTACATGGAGATTTGGTATTTTTTTGATGGTTAACCATATTTTTATGGATTTAACCAACAGGTTTTACCAACAAAGATGGGGATTTGATGTAACCACTGTAATTGATCAAAATGGTGGATTTTGACCGACAGAAAGCTGGTATCTCACAAATTAGTGATTTTGATGTAGCTACCATCGTCAAAATTTGGGTTTTGCCGACCACATGGGGATTTTGATGTATCTGCTGGAGCCAAAAACATAAGGATGGAACCTACAAGAATGGTGTAATCTTTACCTTGATCCGACGCCCCTCATGATAATGGGTCCCCAAAATTGAACAGGGACCCATGCGAAACCGGGGTTGCAAGGGAGTGTATGTTATTGTGGCGAAGGATAAATCCCTGTCCCTCTGCTGATAGATTAGATTCAAGATCGGAAACGGGGAAAATCAACGAAGCTTCACTGGTTGGATGATCCCTACTTCAACCAACAGATTAGAATTCGACGTGCATATGCATTTCAATATGCGATTATGCACGTAGACTTGCAGATAATATAATATATGCAGAGATCCGTGAAAAAAAACCGTGTCTACATATAGGATATTCAATAGATATGCGACATATATCGACATATCATATATCCATAGTAAGTATTCATACTATCCGACAGACTAACTCCATTGATGACCCAGCTGACAGGCACCACCTGTAGATGCTGGACAACAGCTCCTTGCCATGCTCCTTGGTGCTGATGAGCCTGTGGCCATGGCAGTTGAGCATCTACAATTGCTGTTATCATAAAACATGCCAAAAGATGCAAAAAGGTGTTTGTTTCCTCAACTGTTATGCATGATCTCAAGACAATTCTTGACTTTTTTTTACTTGAGCACTGGGAATGGTAGTAACCCCGAAAAGATAGACAAGTAAAATCCTGTTCTGAAATAGTGGAAAATCATTTTTTCTGTAAACCATGCTGTATAGATTTTGGGTGAAACCAATGTCTCGAGTGAAACCATGGTTCAGTTCCAAGGCTTCAACCCATGCAGACGGACTGGGCATGGCAAGGCGCGGCAGGGCGGCAGGGCGGCAGGAAAGCCTGGGGGAACGCAGGGACGACGCGGGTATGCTGGGTAAAACTTGGGTCGGAACTCCAAAAATGTTTGAAGATAGGTGTTCTTCATGGTTTTTCAATCTTTTTGGGGGTTCTGCGTATAATTACATATGATAAGTGATCCGCGACCTGCGAACCACTTGAGCAGTGATAGGGGATGTATAGGTGAACTCTATTGAACTTTCCTATGTTTGGGATGTTCAGATGGGGTGCTAGCGTCTTGACCTCGTGAATCATTGAGTAGCGGGTGATGGACTGGAACCTCCTTCCTTTAAAGCTGTGTTTGGGCAGCTTTTGCTTGCTGGGTTCAGCAATTTCCATCATCGCATTCTCATCCATTCCCATTCGCCAAGGAGAGATGGACCTCAGCCACTATGGCTATACCATGGGATATTCGGATTATAGCAACTTTGAACCCTGGAGTGATGGAGGCAGCTCCCCAAGTCACTTTGCGGGAGATGAGACCCTGATTGGACCCGATGGGGCGGTCTATGACGTCTTCTACCCATTGAAAAACGGGCAGGATGAGAAGGCACCGGAAACTGGTGGCACTGGGCAGGTTTCGGTAAGTTGTTGGGACAGAAGTTGGTAAACCCAATCATGCCAACAACAAATCACCCCACACATACTGTACCAGAAATATGATTAAATAGGTCCTACAAACCATCCCCTAATGAAAATGATAAACCATCCCCTATGTATAGGTGCTAGAAACCATGCCCACCATAATCTTCATCAGGTTTGTGGATGTTTCCTCTTGCGTGTTTTCGATGCTGTTTGATGATGCCTGGTGCCTTGCTAGTTTGGAGGTGCCAGTCGCCAGCAAATACTGGAATCATCTTCATGGTCATATCAGACATGGCTAAAGCATGCGGAAATTGCCAGGTCATGTTTCACGAGTCACTAATGGTCATGTCAAGGTAGATATACTATTCGGAAACCTGTAATCCTAATTTTTCTCCGTTCAACATGACATGTGCCCACGGTCAAAACAAGCGCTGCTGCGCTTTATCAGGAAGAGACCTCGACGACATGCAGCGACTGCGCGGGAGGCTGTGGATGATGGTCGGTATGTTGGGCTGGGTGTTCAGTCGCAGTGGATGATGGTTGTTATGAATGGGGGAACCATGGTGAACCTTTAGTGGCAATTGTTGGCCCTGCTTATGGATATCAATCGAGGAATGAAAAAAGGGCCATGGGATCCTGCCAAAGATCACTAGACTATATATATCATTCTTATTGGATGTGTAGGGCTGGCTATGGGGAAAGACCAACTCCGAGTCCGAATTTGTATGTGTATAAGATATATATATATATACTGTATATATATATACACATGCACATAGATGGTTTGTCTCGATGGACGATTGCAATCCTGCCTCTGGATCTTCTGATCAACGAGCACTCGTAAACTTTGCGCCTTTGTGCAACATGTGCGGAGATGAAACATGTATGACATGCATTGATATTCAAGGACAATTTGTAAATAAATATAAACTGTATGTATACATATACAATCATATACATATATTATATGCATTACCATCAGCCAGCCATCCTCATTTTCGCGTAAAACCATGCAAGCGGCCAGGCAGTCCTGTCACCATGTCACGACAGAGATCAGCCGAAGCAAGTATCGCAGGTGGGGGAAAGGGCGGCTGGAGACGTGGCAAAACATGGCTTGGAGAATCATCTAATACAAAATTCCAGAAATCTATCTCCATTATTATCTTGGTTACATCAAGTTACATCCATGTATGCATGATCATTTGCTTGCCCAGCAAGCGAGGAAGGTTATGTTCTTAATATATGCATGGTCTAGCTGGGATACTTACTTACTTGAAGCTGGGATTACCTCTGTCACAAAGAACGAGTTGTCAGAACATATCACCTACCCCAATAGTTGGATGCTTATCCTCTGGCAAATAGAATGGACTTGGGAACTCCCAGCTATGTGTGAATGGTTTCTTTTTGATTGCCACTTGCTTTACATAATTTACCTGGCGAGCTTTCATTGGCCCTTGTCAGAGTCAGTCCCCTACCTGGAAGTTTTCCCATCTACAAGGGGTTCCGGCTCAAGCAGTTTACAACAACTGGTTAGAGCCGACAGAAGATGGTTTGATGTGGTTTTGCATTTGCAACTTGGCTTATCCCATTTAGAGATTTGTCGCAACCATGGCTACGAACTACTTGGCCCCTTTCCCACAGCTGAGTGAGTTGCTTCAAATCTCGCCTTTCGCCCTCATTTCTTACTCCTAGCTAGGAACTGGTGGACTAGTGACCATATGGATATCGATTTATGTATACATCTACGCACATATCCTGTGTATGGCTATATATATATATATATATTGTATGTATTTATGTGTGCAATCACGCATGTTTTTTTCTCCACCTGATGTCATCCCATTGATTCTAACCTCGGTGAACCACTTCTGCCTTTGTCGAAGGCGTCCTGGATTTTATGCGCTCAACCGCCCTGGCGCGCTACCCTGCGCGCGTGCAGCTCTATGAAAAGGTCTGCAGTCACCTTGGCCGAGAGTTTGGGGTTGGGATGCTGGCGGGATAGGGCAGTTGGGCTGTGGGTTGGTGGTGGTGGTGGTGGTGGTGATGATGATGATGATGATGGTGGTGATGTGGATGTTTTTGCTGATGGTAACTTAGTATGACGAACAATCTATGGGAGATGTGGCTAAATCCACCGGGTCAATCTGGATCAGCGGTAACCAATTCATGACCCTGGATGCTAAGGTGCAGCAAAAATGGCCTTGGGCGTGCATTTCGGAAGGCTGGGATGTCGATGGGGGTTCTTGCTGCCAAAATGGGGATGTCCAAAAATTGAGGGAGTTCCTCCAAAAATCGAGGCAACAACCCGTAAGTTCCTGATATCACAACCTATACTTGTGTCTTTTTTTGAGGTATATCGGGGAAAGATGAGGAAACCACCCCCAGGCAAACGGCTCCCCTAGACCCAACAGAAGCTCTCACAGGATGGCATTGATTGGTAGCACCGCCCTGCGGATCGACACACCTGACTCTGACCTGGATGTGGTCGTTTACACCTGCAACCTGGCAGAGGTAAGGGCAGAAGCTCCCATCATGGGTGGTGAGTTGGGCTATGTTGGGCTTCGGCTTCCAAGATGGTGAGTTTGGATAACACCACCTCGCTGGTGATGTTGGAGATGTTTTTCAATGTTTTTTTCGTTTTAAATTTGCCTAGGGCAATCATCCTTGGCATGGTGAAACTAGCAGCAGATCTCCATGCTCGCAGTTGCTTGGGTTCATAGCTCGGCCATTTTCCTGACGTCTCCACCATGGCGTTCCGCCTGACCTACCGCCGGCAGTGCCGCTACAACACCAAGTCCAACAAGCAGCGTTTGGGCTGCACTTGGAGGATATGCTTGGGGGTGCAGTTGGGGTTATCAATTGGTATGACTATGGCTATACATCCACTACTGGAACTGCACCCCCAAGTGGCAGTTTTTTCTGGGGTGCTGGGTGCCCCTCTGATTTGGTGGGAACCTCATGTTGCTTGAACAGCCAATCTCGCCCCAGCTATCTAGACTCTAGAGTACTAATGAGAAGGACACCAAGGCTTGCCAAGGCATTCCGTTGGTCCATTTTGGGCCTGACCCCGTCTTCCCCCAAGGCGAGTGGTGAAGACCCCTGGTGGCCGCGCGGTGTTCCAGACGCTCACCAAGAAGGCGAAGGGTCCTCACTGTGGAGACTGCGCCTCGGCGACGCGAAGGCAGCAGCCAACAGGCAAGAAGTGAAACACCCCGTGGCCTTGCCAGGGATAGGATGAAATGAACAACCATCCCCAAGGACTGCTTTTTCTGCAAGGGATCCTTTTTAAGGATGGGACACATGAAATAAACAGACATCATCGAACATCAACCACGTATGCTGGCTTGTGAAGGCAATAATCTGCCGAAACTAACTACCAATGTCCTGGTATTTGCCACTATACCCAAGTGAATGCCACCGAACATCCAAGGCAAGAAGGCTCTCATTGGCCTCCCTCGTTTGCGGCCTGTCGAGTATGCCAGGCATGGGGATCATCGAAACTCAAATCTCCATTGGATTTTGAACGACCTCCCAGAGCTTGGACTGGTCCGGGACAGGGCCCCAGTTTCTGCTACTGGATCCGTTCATGTCAGGGAGTCGTCCCAGCCCTGGCAAGGCTGAAGAATCGAGAGAAGCGTGTCAACCGTGCCTATGGTGGATCCCGTTGTGCGAGACTTGCTTGATCTTCGCGATAGGTGGAGGTTAATTGCAGAAAGGGGGGAACTTATAGT
This sequence comes from Symbiodinium sp. clade C Y103, assembly GCA_003297045.1. Lineage (NCBI taxonomy): Eukaryota > Dinophyceae > Suessiales > Symbiodiniaceae > Cladocopium > Cladocopium sp. clade C. The sequence goes on along the minus strand of BGPT01000337.1, from coordinate 238,704 downwards.
GTGATTTGTGCAATATAGCAGCAGCCCTAAACCACCTCGCCATACATCGCATACTCAAACTTGGGCAAATCACGACATTAAATTGATCGCCCTTGATCGCCTTTGATGGCCTGTGATGGCCTGTGATGGCCTTTGATGGCCTTTGATGACCTTTGATGGCCTTGGTGCAGGTCTGAAATTCTTTGCTTGTTACTTGTAATACAGTAGATAACCTAGAGAAAAGCCCCAAGGCCCGATCACAATGATGGTGATGACGGCGATGACGATGGGGCTGGGGATGAGGATGATTGTTTGACATTGACTCGCTGCCACTGCTGGTCCCCCAAGTGGTTGATCATCATCTTTCCCAACACAAATTGATGAAAATTGCCACTTTCGGGACCCACATTGCCGGCGGGTTGGCACCAAGGAGCTGCGTGCGCCAGCGCATCGTGCGCGCCTTCCTCATCGAGGAGCAGAAGTGCGTGAAGCAGGTCTTGGCTGAGAAATTGTCGCAGGCAAAGGAGAAGGAGACTGGACACTTTGGCTGGAGAACTTGGTCCTTTTCCGCATGTTTTTTGCAGGTGGTCTTTAGGGTTTTTTGGGCTAGATCTTGAGTGATTGTGAATGATTTTGATTTTGATTAGATCAAAGAAGGATTGCGGTGGGTGTTATCCTCCGGGAATATAATTTGGCACATGAGGCGCGATGTTCATCACATGGATCACCTGCACAGGTAATTTCCAATCTACCATTTCTTTTTACTCGAGGGTTTCGTGTCCGCCCCATCGTGCACCTCATATCATCCGCCCAGCCCAAACCTGAGGAAAGACAGGAAAGAAGAGCAAGAAGTAGACGCTGAGGAGAGCTTAACTGATAAGCTGACGACCCATGCAGCTTGCGGATTGGAGGAGAAAAAGGAGAGGTAATCAGTGATCAGTGAATACTGCTGGGATGAGGATGAGTGTCCTCACGTTTTGTGAAACGGAACTAGTAGGATGACCTTCACGGTCCACTCTTTTGAAGGATGGGTTGAAACCACTGGCCATTCGAGCAATCTAACCTGGCCATGGAAAATCACAACTAACCGAGAATATCATCTATAAACGGAATCATTTGCGATGGATTTTTCATCGCCAGCTTGCTATTGCAGAAGGTAAATTGCGAATGAATGGGCAGAACTATGGGATTCAAGCCCCCAGAAGTTGGGATATGATGTAATTCTATACCTTTGGTGAAATATACCCACAAAAAATCAAACTGACGCAATTTATAGAGTATTTTTTTCCATTAAAACATATGAAAGCCTCCACTTTTGTGGGGCTGTCCCGGCTGTCCCATGAATTTTCCCGTTACTGGAACCATGCCCCCGTTCCCAAAAATCTGTCCTCTCAGCTGCGTGGGTTCATAGCTCGGCCCTTTACCCGACGTCTCCAGCATGGCGTTCCGCCTGACCTACCGCCGGCAGTGCCGCTACAACACCAAGTCCAACAAGCAGCGTCCGGGTTGCGATTCAGCCTGCACCAACTCGACCAACCAATGTGGGGATGATGGTACCAATGTGGCATTCATCCAAGCGAAGTACATCGAAGTCCTATTTTTGTGGATGATTTTGTATCATCATATATGGTAATAATTATTGGGAATGGTTTCTCATTGGCAACAGTATGGTGGTACTTTCTGGAAAGGTATCATGGCAACGCACACCCCCCCCTTTAGAGACGATTTTTCTGTCGAAATTGGGAGGGAGTCATATGATGTGAATCTAGTGGGCGTGTGCTGGCTTAGAGATACAGCTACATCATTTGCTGCTGGCCATAGACAGATGATCTCAGATGCTTTAAGCCAAGCTTTGAGCTCCTTCTCGTGGGAATTCCGCAACCCTCAAAACTTCCAGCTGAACAAATCAACTTTTTTTTTGGGTGTTGTGATCGTAGATTGTCCCTATTTGATCCTATTTTGTAGATTATTTTCCCATTATCACCTGGCTTTGATGAGCATCCGGGCCATCCCCGCCATCCCCACTTCTGTCACCTTATTAGGCGAGTCGTGAAGACTCCTGGCGGTCGAGCGGTTTTCCAGACGCTCACCAAGAAGGCGAAGGGTCCTCACTGCGGAGACTGTGCCTTGGCAACACGAAGGCAGCTAGCAGTAGGCGGATTGGCATTTGAATTCGTTTGAATCTATTTGACATATTTCAAACGAATCATTTGGATTCATTTGACATACTTGATATACTGTACTTGGTGACTTGTCCCGGCTCCGACTAAACTAGACGAATCAACATCAGAACAAAAGTCTGAGAGAGACATGTGCTGCATCCTATTGGCAGTCGGGTTGAGCACACGCGTATCTCACCTGCATGTTTGTTGGATCTGTTTCCGTAGAGTTTGCTGGACCACCAGCATGCTTGCCCCACCAAACTGACTGTAGGAATGCCGTCGGGGAATGCACTTCCAAATTTGGTTGGTGCTTTGACATAATTATTCAGGAAAGTTCAGGAACATGTGCATCCGCAAAAATGGCATAATGATGCATAATGAATGATGATATCCTAAATTAGAGAGTGACTTTCATATTCTTCTCACTGGGTTGGTTGAACATGAAGACGCATCAATTTTTGAAAAGGCTAAGTATTGGTTGTCCTATGTTTTCCTATATGTTTTCCTATATGTTGTCCTGTACCTTTCCACTAGGTAAATGAATTAATGAATTCCTTCACCAATCAAGCCAGAAATGAATTTGTTGTCCTTTGTTGTCCTTTGTTCGCCTGGCATTGTTAGGCCACAAGGCCCTCATCGGGCTGCCGCGCTTGCGGCCCGTCGAGTATGCCAGGTGGGGCTGCGGCTGCGGCGAAGAAAGCATGGGATGGATAGATCAGTAGTGGAACAGATTGGACGTGGTATATACTGTACATCTTAAGATGGACCTATTGAATGGTATAAATATAGTTACAAATGAGTGTAATTCTTGGGTATATCATAGCGCTGAATATGCTGCAAAATATAGTTGGTATATGTTTGTATGCAATATGGTGCAAAAATGCATTTTTGCAATATAGATTATATGTACTTCCAGTGATTACTTGGGATATATCAATCAATGCTGATGCAATCAACAAACATGCGTGTAAGTGGTGTATGCCACCCACTCTTTTCCCCCCCACACTGACTTAAATTTAGCCGCCAAAAAGTGGAAGTCCAGTTGACCATGTTTTTTTTTGCAATTTGGTAGTGGTCCTTCGGTCGTTGCTACCAATGAATACATGTCAGTGGCGAGTCTGTCATCATGCAACCAGGTTGAAGAATCGTGAGAAGCGAGTGAACCGTGCCTATGGTGGATCCCGCTGCGCGACTCTTGCCGGAAACGTTCTGTGATGGCTGGTGCTCGTAATTATGACAATCAAGCAATTGCGCGACTTGGAGGGTTCATGCCATTCATGCCACATCATGCCACATCATGCCACATCATGCCACATCATGCCACATTTCAAGACCCTAAACAAGATAAAACAACCGCATCCGTGGTGTAATCCATGGTGTTTCTATCAGTGCCCTTGGCTGATTTTCATCCCTTCCGCTTGGTTGGCACCCAGGAGCTGCGTGCGCCAGCGCATCGTGCGCGCCTTCCTCATCGAGGAGCAGAAGTGCGTGAAGCAGGTCTTGGCTGAGAAGTTGTCGCAGGCAAAGGAGAAGGAGACTGGACACTTTGGCTCAGGATGGGATGAGATTTCGCACCGATTTGCCTAGTTAGAACTGCGCAGGCCTGGGGAGGTTTGAAGCAGTAAACGTGAGCTGTTTAATCAGCAAGAACGGCAAAACCTATGATATATACATAGAGAAAGGGACGGAGTGAGAGAACTGGGACTCGGATTTCAGTGGGACTTTAAGTAATAGGGGCAAAATAGGCCCTGGGCATCGTGATATTGTGAGCAAAACCGGGCTGTGGATTGTTTTTCATGGCGCATGTCTCTTCCCATGCATGTCAGGGGGTTTCCTGCCACTGCCACAGAGAAAGTTTGGGGCAATGACATTTCAACATATTTCAACATGATTGAAAGACCCAGGTTTTCACCGTCGCCAATATTCACAACTCAGGAAAGAAGAGCAAGAAGTAAAGGCAGTGAAGAAACTGACGAGCTGACAATAACCCATGCGGCTTGCGCGCGGATTGGACGAAAAAGCGCTTGCGTGCTCAGAGCTTGTGATTCGGTGCTTCACGGTGGGGCTGGGCATTCGAAGGGTTTCTGCTCCCAATTTACCACCAAGGCACAGATGATCTGGAGCCTTTGGATCCGGTCGACGCACTGCAGAAGATCGCAGAATGTCTGAAAGAAGAAGAGGACTGGAAGGGAAAGCCGACAAAAGGGCCTAGAAAGGAAAGGTTGGACCAAACTTGGGTCGGCTGTACAATTTATTGAATTCATTGGTGCGCAATGGTTTTGAGCCAGAATTTCGCTTTAATTACAGGGTTTGATGAGTTATATAAACTGATTTGGGGATGACCACACCCCCCACAGCTTGGGGCTGAAATGTGCCCTGGCAATGGCTCGGAGGCGTTGAAATTACAACTGGTAGATTGTGCTCGCGTGCCCGTGCTCACTGTGTGGCCCAGCGCTCAGCTTGAGAGGTTCTGCCTGACGGGCTTTTCTTGACACTTCCCGGTATCCTATATATATATATATATATATATACACACACATATATATATATACACACATATATATATATATACACATATATATATATATACACATATATATATATATATGTATATATGTATATATATGTATATATATATATATATATGTGTATATATATATACATAGATAATTAATACAATATATATATATGTACATACTTACATAGGTGGTTTGTCATTGAATTATCCCCATCTCTGTTTGTTGTCACCATAGTCTCTTGGTTGAACCATCCAACTATGGTGCCAATGAGGTCTGAAGATGGGCGTCTGTCTTTGGAAGCTTCGCAGGGTTAGAGATAAGCCTGGCAACGGTCCTTCATGACGTACGCAACGTGGATGGATGCGTATGGAAAACTATAGGTCTGGTGTAACTCAGACCACTTTGCCAGCGACATTGCAGCGCAGCATGTTGGGTGTCAATGAGTCTAATTACCTCAGGTTGAGCAACCAGATCTCTTTCCATGATCAGCACCAGCCGCAGTGCTTGCACTTCCCAAAGGTATGCACGGGACTTGTTGAAAGCAAAGGTGGAAACCCTAAACTTGCACACTCAAAAATTCAAAAGGACTGAAGATAGCAATCATCGATGGTAATCTCAGGCCCCTTGCAGGGCTCCTCTGGTATTCTGCGGTAGCTTTATCAATTCATCAAGGGCTAAGCCTGTTCGTTGTCACGTCGCAAATGATTTTTGGTGGAGAATCTGAGGACCTCACGGTTGATCAACCCTTGGGCGAATGGCATGTGCATCCTGCCCGCACTTTCCGGCTTTGGATTTGATTCAACCAACTCCCCCAAAGCTGACCCTGCAACAAATACAGGTTTTTCAACAACCAACAACCACTAAACGGGGCACATTAATCATCTATTGAATCTATTATTGGTGAGGGAAAAGATGGAACAAGTTGGAAGGCACATCGGTGGCTATAGGGCTTGAGCGCCCCGATTTTATCGCTCAGGCTTTGGTTCCAAAGCCTCTGGCAGTGGGACCCCTTTGCGGCTCTGCCTGAGACGCTTCCGCCACCTATTGGAGAGGACTTGGGCTAAGGTTGACACGAGGGCAAAACTGACCAAGCAGAGCCTTGATTTTAATATATCTTTATAATATTTTATAATATACATGCACACATCACAATTCATAATGTATAATGATGTGTGCAGCTATTTTTCATGAATATCTAATATACGTATATGGGTTTGTCTGAAAATAGGGGATACCAACAAATAGCCATTTGAATAGGGAAAATGATCAGCAAAACCATTGGAATTGGGGGTACCCGATTTTCAGACAGCCGTTTCGACCAGGACAAGGACCACTGGTCCTCGGGCCTGGAGGTGCAAGTTCTGCAGCTTCATGCGGCTCCTGTGTCCGGTGTTTGGGTCATTTCTCAGTGGTGAAAGATGACCAAAATATGGCAAGATCTGGTCAAATATGGTCAAATCTTGTCTAAAAAATGGAATTTCCAAGAATTCTCAAGAGTGACTGGTAAGAATCATGATCCCGAGCCAGCCTGTGTGTGGATTCCTAACAATGGACGTCGTGCGATGCGCGATTGGCTGCAATCGGTGACGTGTAGACATGGTATGTATCAGTTGAAATTGAAGACCCAGCATAGAGGATTTTTTCTTTTCATTTTTTCATCTCCCATGCTTGAACGTTTGAAAATTATATTTAAGAATCTCATTTTGGGCCATCCAATTTTCTCCCATACCCATCAGTCATCACCCTTCTCGTCCGGTGCAACCCATATATCATATATTATATATATATGTATCATATTATGTAATATACTGTATCATATCTCATATTCGGCACCCTGTGTTTGACCGATACCCTGCCGATCGGTTGGCTAAAACATGATGCAGGCAACTGCCCTGCGCTGCATCAAGTGGTGGCTTCGTCGTAGAAACATCCCCGTCTCCAAGGCACCCCGCGGCGGAGTGGAAATGGATGCAGATGGCATGATCAAGTCGTAGATAGTATAGCATTTTCTTGTGACGAAAATCTGCTGCCCGAATGTCGTGCATGGACCAACAAATATTGTTTTTTTTTCTGGCTTATAAATTGCAGAGCCATGTCACGATCCTGGAAGCACATGTTGATGTACGTGTGTAAGACAGGTGACGTTGGGATTCAAGATGCGAGAGGATGCAATCTACACATTCTGATATCGCGCTACTTTCGTTCCAGGGATGATCAATTCAAGTTGCCAACAATGCTATATGATGCTATATGTACATTGTCTGCTGATGATTGTTCATTCCGCATACAAAGGCCAGTCTTCCACACGTCCCGGGCATTCGAATCAGATACATAAGATTATTGCATATAATTGCACGACAGTTGCCGTTGCAGGAGGGTGGATATCCAACCGTGGTTTGGACCTTGATGGTGCTGCATGTGCCTTGGCGCCGCGTTGAAAGATGCCCAAACATGCCATAGCTGTGGGATGCTGTGGGATTGACCCAATGACATAAACAACGTCCAGTTGGGGATGATATTTTCACCACCCATTTTGGTACTGTTGGGGATGATGTATGATTGGCTTCTCGCCACATTGATATTTTTGGTTGATATTTGATCCTGGGCTTGTACTATTAGGGCTTTTCTGTGCCATCACAAATATTGCGTGGGAAGTCTCTATGTGACGTAGCAGCCCCTTTCCGTTTGGCGTAGGGCATAGCTTGGCGCCAGTGGTCATGGGTTTTCCACGTGTCCTATTCACATTTTTGGATGTGAGGTTATGCGTTGCTCAGTCTTTGTGAATGAGGAGGGCAAGAAGGCTGGATGGCAAGCAGGTTGTTGTGCGGAGTCCTTGTCAATGCTACCTGTTGACCACTTTCATCATTCAGTCTAAATTCTCCTTCACTCATCAGTCTGCTTTACTTGTCCTGATCATGATCACGATCTTCCATTCTTTTTGGTAAAACCTCATTCCTGTTGATCAAGCCTCCATTTGTCTTGATTACACTTAAGGTTGGTGAACCAATAAATCTCCATCCCTGCCGGTAAAGCTTCATTTCTGGTGACTAGACCTCCAATTTTGTTGCTTGACCCCCCTTCTTGTTGGGGAAAATTTTGTTGGTAAAACCAACATCCTTTTCCCCACCCAAAGAGGAAGGTATTGCCCCCAACAAACTGCTTTTCCATCTTTTTTTTGTTGCTGCAACCCAACAACCTGCAGGAGGTTCATCCCACTTTGCAACTGGTTACATCCCCGTTTCGTGACTTATCCATGAGTATTATACACATTGATAAATGGCTTATAACTATGGTTTCTCACCAGGTACTAATCAAGTACTAAGCAGTTACCAAGCAGTTACTGAGGGATCAAAGTGCATATTTCTATTACTAGTTATACTATGAGTTATACTATGATTATACCATAGTTATTGCCCAGCCCCTTCCCCTTCCTCCAATCGCAGGAGCAGGGCCAGCGGGCGCTGTTGAGTGCCATCGCGGCCTTCTTCGATCGCTTCGCGGGCTCTGGACTCATGGGCACCCTGTGCTTCTCCATGGGCCCTGCAGCTTGGCTGGTGTGGGGAAATCCCTTGGGATGTGGGGATGAAGCCTGCCCAAGAAAAAGGGAAAAATGAGGATGATATGGGATTCATTATATATATATATATGTGTATTATATGTATATGCATAAATTGTATAATTTATGCGGATTTCTGGGCTCAGAAGACATGAAGATGATTTTTGAGTTGGCTTTTTGATGAAAGGATTGTGTTCTCATGGTCAGGATGCAGATGTATGAATAGCTACCTGATGCGCATGGGTCAGACTTTGTGCAGCCCCTTCTGTGAAAAAACGCGACATCATGACACCTGATGGGCATTTTCCACCAAATTGCTGTGACCCTGTTGTAGAAGCGATGAACTTCATGAGATCTCATGCAAAGATTCCCTGCTGGGATATCTACCAGGCTTGTGGACCTTGATGGAAAAACCATCCCTGTTTTGGGATGATATCGATGATAACCACCAGTGACCAGTTTTAATACACACAGTTGGTGCAGCACCAGCAGCCCCAGGATGGAGTGAGTTCTGTCTTTCACCCTTGCGAGGAGGGACAGGCCGGGTCGACCTGTGGCTAGGGAATGCTAGGGAGGGGGCGAGAAAAAAGAAATCTTTCGAAAATTCGAAAATGGCCAACCACATTTCTGACCGCCATTCCTGGGATGCTCACCGAGCCAGGCTTTGATGGATTACACCTCCGAAACACCCGGCTTCTTGGCAGTTCGACCAGCTGGATGCCTGGCCTGGGGGACTTCAGCATGATCAGCATGCTGCGTCCTGGTTCATCACTATCATCCCAATGCTATTGAATATGTGTATATGATTGTATATGTGTCTATCCTTCACAGTCCTTTCGAAGTTTTGGAACTATTCCATTCCAACATGTTGCTCCAGAAAAATGGGTGCCCACACCATTGGCCCCCTACAAAAACGGATCATGGAAAGGAAGGTGGCTTGGAGACCGCCAAGTTGTCGCTCCCCAATTCCACATCAAACCCAATGACCATGTCCAAGTCTGGAGCCATCTTCCACTGCCCCATGGTTTCTTATATTCTTTCCGGGATCAAATCGCAAGTGACTTTTCCAGAAATTGACCAAGATTTACCAAAAAAAAGTCGATTGCAAATTTAAAGTGACTTTTCCAGGAGGTGCTTTTAATGTCATTTATATATATATATATATGTATATATGTATGTGTGTAGACACCACCCCAGGCGGCACCAACAAACGCCTTCCCCAGGTTTCTCCGTCTTGGACCCCACCACCACCTGTGACCTCAGCGTGGCCTATGGCGTGGTGCCATCGGAGCTGGCGCCGCCGCTGCCACCGGCCACGCGTGCGGGGACCCGGGGGACCTGAAGGATGCGGCCAGGGTTTTCTGGAAGATGTTTGACGATTTTGGTTGGTTCCAGTCCTATCCCATCTTCAGCAACTAATCTACTAATCCAATCTCTGGGGGGATGTTCAAAGATTCTTTTGTTGGTGAAACCAGTGGTTGAAGCCGCAAAGCTCAGAATTTGATATCAATGGGGATAGACCGGGATAGATGATCTTGACAGTGGAAAGGTTGAGTCACCACTAAGGAATTGATAGAGCGATTTGCTTCCCCGGGGGGCTGTTGAACGGTTGATCCAGGGAAAATGAAGAGATTCAATTTAGTGGCCTTTTCTCAAACTGATTTTAGCATATTTTAGCACTCATTCATGTCACATATCCGCGTTTTACTTCTCCCTATCATTGTGGAGGTGACAGGTGCAGTGATGCTTTCCCATGTGATCCTGCGCCACCAAGGGCCACTTGGCTTCGGTCCCGACGTAGCCAACATCAGCAGCAGCAAATGACAAATTCAATGTGCAGGACGAGCTGTTGAATGATTAACATCTTTTTGAAACACTGCTTCTGCGACGAGTGGTTTTCAAGGTTTACAATCCCCTTCCCTGTGCTCCTGTTTTTTGAAGATCGATCCCAACTTGCCGGCATGTTTGTTGATTTCACTGCCACTAGCCAACTCAGCATTTTGGCAAAATGATCGCATTTCACCCATAGTCATCCATATTGTTCTATTTCCTCCGCCATGGACTCGTGATTGATCATGGCTTCTCAGACGTTGATTGGCGGCAATCGGACCACCACCTGGGATCGACCGCCCTTGGCATCGGAAGCCCTGTCCCGCACGGCCACCTTGCTAGAGTCAGCTCGAGTGACACAAACTGCAGTGCTGCCTCTTACAGGGGCCCGGGCAGACAGTGCAGGGCTGGTGTCAGGATATCCCCCAGCACAAGTGCCTCCCACAACCCTCCAGGAGCTGCGCCCTCTGCAAACTGCACCACTTGTGCGCCTGGGAACATGGAGCGAAGCACCACAAGCGCACATCGTGCCTGCCTGGAGGCAGCATCACGTCAGTGGCGATCCAAAGCTGGCCACTGGCCTTGCAGCATGCGGCACAGCAGTTCCGGTGTCGGCGGTGAGGTTGGCGCCTGCCCTGCAACGTGCTTCCACCAGCGGGCCCACTGCGGTGCTTCCCCTCCAACGTGCTGCCACAACGGGGCCGCCGGCAGTTGCTATGCCAATGGCACCAGCGCCGGTGCAGCTCCAACGTTCTGGAACTTTGACGCTGGACATGAGGTCACAGCCATCCGTCAGAGGTGTCACCTTGCAGCGTGCACCGAGTTTGGTGGTGCAGAGCTCACCAGTCCCAGTCCAAATGCAGGTGGTGCCCTGTCCACTTGGGGCTGCAGTCCGCCCTGTGCAGGTGACCCGGGTGGCTGCCAAAGTGCCCTTGAGCCAGGAACATGTGCCTGAGATTGGCCGGCTGCTTCTGCAATCAGCCTTTGCGGTGAAGGAGCAAAAGCCTAAGCAGCTCCGGCTGGTCATTGCTGGCCTTATGGGCTCGGGCAAAAGCACCATTTGTCGCATGTTGAGACATTTGTTCCAAGGTTGTTGGATCAACCAGGATGAATTTAGCCACTTGGGCAAAGGGGCAAAGAAAGCCTTTCTAGCAGCGATCGAGAAGGCCGCTGCTGATGAGACACTTCCTGTTTTGCTGGTTGACAAGATCAATACCATGAAGCAGCACAGAGAAGAGATTGTGAATGCCATGAATCGTGGCAAACCAGGCGCATCTTCTTTCTGGGTTCATTTTGTCTCAAACGTTCCCCAGTTGGATCATTGTTGGAGATGACGTTTCCCCAAGATGGATGTGGCACCCTGGGATCATATGGGTTAAAACCATCAGAAAACCATCGGAACCAGTGATCATCCCAGCAATCCCATGCCATTTTTTAGGCACCCGACTGGTCTCTTCGATCAATATGGTACCGCAAAATCTAGTGGTGTATCATCATTTTCTCATTAACACTGCCATAAATTGATATAAATTGGGGGTAAATCCAGCATTTTCACCGTTCAGTGGTGAAATCCTGATGCTTGAGCCCCAGTGAATTGGCGAGTAAAATCCCGTCATACCCCCAAAACCATCATTTGTTATCATTTGTTCCTATCCAAACAAATATTGAACCCGAAATTTATACCCCAAAGCAGCTCCAAACCACCATGTTACTCCATATTCAATCCAATTTAAACCCCCCTTGTTTGGGTTCGGTGAAGTCCCCGGGTCCATCCGGGGCCTCTGGGACCCCCCCGGTGAGGCAACCTGGTCTTCATCCAGGTGAAGCATCCGGCGGACGGCGACCGCTGGGACCAGACCCTGCGGCTCTGCGAGAGTCGCATCGCCAAGCGCGGTGAGGGGCACCGCACGCTGAAGGCCTCGCCGCAGTTGCGGGGCATCCTTCAGAGGACGGTGACGGGGTGAGAACCAACTTGGGGATGGGGATGGATGGGGCTATTTTTTTGATGTTTTAAGAAGATGCTTCTAATATCTTCTAATCATATTAGACCTATAGATATCTTTAGACTATAGATATAGTTGGAGTTAATAGTGTAAAATACATGTGAAGGTAATTCTTGAGCAGGAAGGAAGTTTAGAAGCACCGTTTTCATACATTTACTGGCTAGTATAGTATCCAATGTGATCACCAGCGATGGGTTTTAAACCGACGGGATAGACATGAGCATTTCGCCCACAAATATTGGGAAACATCATCTAAAGATTTGTCCTGTAGTTTGAATTTATATATTGCCTTTTCTGACTTCCGTCCCGTCATATGAGATGATCATCCCCAAACGGTTTGACATTTTCCAAGGGTGTGGCCGAAGCAACGAGGTCAATTCAGCAGAAGCGCTGGACAAAGATGAACTCTCCAAGTTCCGCGGAGTGCTGAAAGTCGACATGACTCAGAGCTCCATCGTTCAGATCATGAAGCTTTTGGGCGACCTGGAGGATCTGGATGTCTTTGGCATTGACATGGAGGTGGACCAGTTGATGGGCGAAGAGCGGCTGCTGCAAGCGTTGCATGCTGCAAAAAAGGTGGAAAGTGACCTGGCGGAAGCTGGGAAGTCCAAGGAGAAGCCCACGAAGCCGGCCGCAGGCCCCTGGTACTGGGCCTTGCAGCTGGAGCAGGGGTCCTCTGAGAAACTGCTGCAGGCATGGGAAGGTTCGGAGGATTATGTCACGGCATCCGCTTCTGGCATTGAGAGCAAGTCGGAACACCATGTCACCATGCTTTATTTGGGAGGTGGCAAGGATGAGGAGGTGGCTGCCAGGAACCCACGACTGTCCGGGCCACAACAAGTGGCTCAAATGAAGGACGAGTTCAAGCAGCGGCAAGGTGAGGCTCTGAGTCTAGAGGTGCCCAGGATTGTTTGGGAGGAGGGTCGCATTGCAGCTGCCGCTGTGGTTCTGCCAGACCAGCTGCGGCAGCTTTGTGCCAACGACTTTCCTCACATCACCATCGGCCTTGCCCCGCGTGTGAATGCCGTGGTCAGCAATGAGCTGCTGGCACGCAGGGCCGCTACGGAAGATCTGCAGACGGGACTTCAGGCATGGTTGCGGCAGCTCAGCCTCCAGCAGTATGGGCCCCAGTTGGCGCGCTGGTGCCAACAGATGGGTGCTGCCACGCCCGATGAGCTGGCAGAGTTCGCGGTGGATGCCGCGCAAGCCGTGGAGGCTGACCAGGAGTCGCAGGAACGGGTGACCCAGGTCTTGCAGAAGGCGGTGCAGAGGCCAATTCATGAGTTGATGTTTGATAGCCCCTTGCAGCTGACTGCTTTGTTGCAGGGTGTTGGGAGAGGGCAGTGAGACGCGGGCGAGTGGCAAGCCAGGGTAAAAAGTAGCTGATGGACATTGAAGTTTGATCCTGATTGAAGAGGCTCAAGAAAAAGCGTGGGTCTTAATTGGAACCTCACCCATTTGGGCCATTCTGGGTCTCCATTATTTGGGCACACGGTAAATTGATGACCTGAGCCATGCTTGTAGCACTCTACTATCTACAACAGTGACAATAAGTGGAGGCTATGTCCAACCCATAACCAACTCAAAGGATCATCCAAGTAGTACAATATTTGGTGCACCCTTTTGAAGAAGTCCTCCTTGTCTTGGCTTATCCCAGTGGTGCCTGTGGTGTTCTACATTCGTTGCATTTGGGTCGTTCAACCAGGCATGAGACTCAAGTGAGAAACCATCAAAAATGTCCTTGGGAAAGTTGTGAAGATTCTTCAAGCCAACCCTCCAGACCCAAGGCTAAAATCCAAGTGTTTGTGGATTCAATCAAATCTACGTGTCGGCTGGTGGGAAACTGTATCTTTTCCCAACACTTGCTTCGCACACCCAATCTTTTGCCAACCTACCAACGAAGAAAAGAAAACCACACACATCCACACACGTTTTCCAGGAAAAAGAATGAACACATTACATCATTTTTTTAGACACTAAACACACTACGTTTACCAACCTTTGGTGGCTTCACTTCCCATATTTTCCTACTTCACCACATCTTTCCTCGGCCGAGGCCTGCTGCACACCTACGAGTTGCAGCGCGCCCAGCGCTACAGCGCCCTGGCCCTGTCCCCAGATGCCAGTGCCGGCAGTGGAAGCGAGGCGTTGGAGGCATCCGGATGTCAGGGGAATCGATGGTAGGGATGGGTTGATGAGCAAAAAACAACCTGGAGAATTCATCAACATCAATTATCACTCAATTAGCACATCAGATTTTTTTGGGATAAACTCTGGATCAACACCCCCCCAAAATAGAGAATGATCAAGAATGAACTTGATTTTGATCATGGTGTTTGACATGGGTGGTGACGTGGAGTTTGAACATGAGCGGTTGAAGTCGGGTTTCTGAACCATCCAAAGATTTTTTTCTGCAGTAAATCGAGGGAGGATCATCCCACATCCAGCCGGAACGACCCTTATTATCTAGAATTATGCTAGAGGCTTTGCCAGGCAAAAGTTCGACTTCACCAGCATCGCCAGCAAACATGTGCAAATATTGGTTGAAGGTTGGTAGGTCAAGCGATGTTTCCTGTTAATTACATTTCTGTAACGTTTTTCTTTTCCGCAAGGCAATGTGGGAAAACATGTGTTGTCATACTCGTGCCTCCGCAGTCTGACAATTACTTCTTCCAGGGTTTCAGAGGTAACCTGCCTGTACTCAAACGACCTGCAAAAAGCTCCTTGACCAATCAAGAATAATTGAACATGAAGCATATACCGAGAATTGTACCCCCCCCGAATTAGCACTGGCAGCCCATTGGGGCTTGCAAGCACCCCTGAAACCCACTGGTCCTCTGATAATACCTGAAATTTTATGGAATTGTTATATGGATGCAAAAGGCTAAGATTTGGATCGAACCCCCCTTTCAAACCATTTCCAACCGGGATCCTCTGATATCTTGGGACATCCTAGGACGTTACTCCACAAGCCACACATATTCCAGAAACCACTGACCCATTCCCAAGCCTCCAGGAGTTGTTTACGGAAACTTCAACCGCCTGCAACAGCATGCCTACGGAGCTGCCAGGGCAGACCACAGCGGCAGCTTGTCCTGTGCGGACTTGGTGGGCTATGGGGATGGTGGGCTTGGGCTCGGGATCACCTAGTACAAACGGGCTGAAATATCCATGGCAGGAATATACTTTCCAGAAATTACGCACTTTTTTTGGGGGGAGATAGGGTATCTGTGATCATCCGCGCGAATGAAGGTATGAACAGATCATATTCATAATATGATTCATATGCAGCAATATGCATGCAACGGCACCAGGATGATATTGGCAATTGCGACAGATCACCCTCATTTGAACCTTCTGCTGCTGCTTCCCATCAACAAGCCGCTTGCGTATGTTGTTAAGGGACATGGCGGTTTCGAAACCGTCAGGTTTGGAAACTCTATGAAAATCCCACGTGATCCCACATCATCGGCACTCCCTCCCCCAAGCTGACCCAATCCAAGCTGAAGCTCACCACTGCTTCCCCCTAAGGTCATTGTTCTGCGCGATGGCGAGCTGGCGATTGGCATCCTCACAAAGGTGGCGTTCTCAAAGGGGCGAGCCTGGGGAAATCTGGCTTGAAGGTTGTACTTGCTTGGGCGATTTCAACTATTTCAACATATTTCAACTATATTGGTTGCAATTTATTGCAATCCTACCCGGAATGATCCAAATCGACTCGTATTTTCGGAATGATTGGGATGGTTTGCCAGAAAGGGTAATTGACCATACGATGTGCATGATGTGTGTTGCTGGACCTTGTCGTTGGGATCACTACCGGCAAAACCTTTTTTTTTGTGAGCATAGAATATATGCACTGCCCACGAAACTTACAAATGGCAACATCATGCAACAGCAAACCCATCACCTTTCAGTCATCTTCCAACCCGATTATTCTTTCTGAACGTTTCCGAAGATGTGTTTCCAACTCATTCTTTTGACCCCCAGGCCAGGTTGGACACACCGGACACACCGGACACACCTTGTTTTTTTTTCTCCCAAGTGAAGCAAGAGGTGGTTAAAAACATATTAAACAATCAATGAGCATAAATGAAGTATCCAGTATCATAAAACACCATGAAACACCATGAAACACCTATTTATACACGATTTCAGTTGGGACCTCCGTGGTGGACGCATCAGGTCTCGCCCAAACGTGGCTGGACGGCGCCCTTCCTGCACCGCCGCGATGCGCAAAGCAGCTTGGCCTTGCAGCTCTGCGAGGTGCCGATGGCCGGAAGTGGCAAAGATGCGCTTCTTGTAAGGGATGTTTAAATAGATGTTTTACGTGAATCTGTTATATATATATATTATTTATTTATGTATTTTTTAAAATAAATACATAAATAAATAAATATATATATATATATATATAAATGACTCGCTTCCTAGTTTCTAGGACAGGGTGACCTGGCAGCGATGGGAAAAAAATATATTAATACATTATTATACACGTATATTCATTGTTTTTCATTTTCTCAACCTTTGAAGCTAAAAACAGTTTTAAGACTTACTTTCAATCAGCAAGAACGGTGATCACGGGATGGACGCCAATGCCACGACGGGGTTGAATAGTGAATTAATTCATATTATATATATATATATATCTCAATCCGGGAGGAAAAGGGAGAGAAAGAAAGAGAGAGACAGAGAGAGAGCGAGAGAGAGAGAGAGAAAAAACATTGAATGTAAGAATGCCACCAGTGGGTACCAAACATACGGAGATAATTGGTTACATAGCTAATCTCACACGAACGTTGGTATTTGGGCAATTCCAAGCCGTAGGTCGCCCCCCAAGCCCCAGAAGCCCCATGAGTTTCAGACCTTGCCCTGGTAGGTGCGTGAATGTGACGGACTCTTGATGCCAATGTCCTCCAAACAACATTGGTTCCTTGCTTGCACCGGGGGTGGGGTTGACTGCATAGGGATGTACAGGTTGTGAACCCACATCTCCAAAGTTGGACTTAAGCTTTTTTTGGCGAATATATATTGTGGAACTGCAAGTCCAATTGGGGCGCTTCATTCTGGGGTTTGAAAAACGTCCAAGATGGAGGTCCAGTGATGAGAACATCCTGACAGCCATTGCGAATGGGAGTGGGTCAGAATCACGCCTTGAGATTTCCACTAGTTCGAACAAGTGTTCCGTAATGAAATTCCCCAAGAAGGATTGGTTTCGACTTGCAAGTACTGGTATGGTTACCGACTACAGCTACCAAAAGGGTCCGGCAATGGCCAAGTCAGATGAGTCATTAAACCACCCAGTGTCCCCAATTGATTGGTTCATGTAGGGGCTTGTTAACAGCAACCTACCTTTATTGAGAATGCTTTTGGCAACCCATGATGAATGGGATACCCGTTTACCAACCCAGGTTTGTCGCCTCTGATGTGGTTTGCTTAGCGGCGCTGCAGCCGGTGTTTCTGCGAGGCTGTCCTAGGGAGAGCTGCCCTGAAGTCGGTGCTGCAAACTGCCAACGTGTGCAAATTTCTTCCTGGAAATAGATGATATTGTCATATATAATAGAATTAATGAATATGTAATTATCTGGAATTCTCTTGATTTTATACATAGACATGGATACCATATATATATATATATATAATATATCACGATACATCCTTGCTGATAAACACATCTAGCTGAATTTAGTCACTGCATGATATTCTACTTGCTTGGCGGTGTCAAGGTTTCCGACTTCAACTTCTCAACGCACAACAAAAAGTTATGCCGCCGAAGCTCTGGCGAATTTCCTGAATTTGAGACCACCTGTGAGTAGCTTACGAATGATGTATGCTGCATGTAAAACGTAAATACATATTACGTATATTTATGCTTTGTATAACTGTATAATTACCTGTATAGTCTATAGGTATATATATATATATTTGTGTGCATATATTTGCGCAATGTTTGAATTCTATTGAATTCTTATGTGCCCGTGTCGTGTCGTCAATCCACCGATGTTTGCATAGAAGAATGTATGCGTCTTGCGGGGAAACCCACAGGCAATGTCAGATCTATTGTTGCAATCGGTTTTGGCTTGAAGTGCTCATCGAGCCACTAAAGGTTTGTCCCGTCACAGTGCAGGACCTGCAGTCAATGTATCCTACCATGACTGGCTTGATTTGAAGGGAACATCTCCAGGAAATTCATTGTTTGACCAACTCGTTTCCAACATTTTTTTCCTGAAACCAAGTCTAGGATCAGGCCAGTAACCAGTGATAGCCTCAGGTAGAGACCGAATTGCACCCCCGAAGCTTGATTGTGGGATGCAAAATGCTGGTTTTGAGGATGTTCCACACTGGGAGTTTGGGATCTGACCATCTTTGGGGGTTCCAGTTGTGTGCCTGGCTGTAGGTCAGAGCAGAGGGAAGCACCTCCGACGAGAAAAGAATCGATGGAAAGTGGATCCCGAAGGCCTCTGGCCATGGATCATCTCGGGTGAAATTTCATGAAATTTCCAACGGGCAGGGTAGATCGACCCAACATTTGTCCCCAAGAGAGTCATTCCAAAAAAAGCGTCATATATAGCATATAGACATATGAAACCATATTGTTGGTGATATAGATCCCATTATATTATTGGGCGGTAGTTCCCGTTATATGATTATACTTTGGGATCCCTAAAAATATTTTAAATGTACATTAGATGTTAGATATCCCATTAGGTGCTAGATATAGATCCCGTTATGTACGAGCCATAGCTTTGTTGGTTGAATCCCCACAAAAACAAACAACACCATCTGTCAATATGGCATGCAAGTTGCCATGACGGATAGCCAGGCTTGGAGAGGTGGCAACGAATGCACACCATCCTCGCGACGGAGCCGCAATTGGTTTTCACCAGCAATGAATCATGGGTAATGTGGGAGACCCAATGCCATAAACCTAACATTTGGCAATGATTTGTATATACCACCCATAAAACGGGGAATGACTTTGGGATGGTTTATGAAGTTGGGTTTGCCACATTAAACCGGAGTAAATGGTGCATAAATGGACTATCCTGGATAATTTGTGGCAGGAAAATTGTTCATACAAACACTTTCGCAGACACACCCACAGATGCTTTGTAACACACACCACACATACTTACAACCACAAAGCCATACTCAAGTACTTGCACGTATACATATCATATGTATACATAACCCGGCGTGCGTTTTGGATCGGATAAATGATTTCGTCAGGATCCAGCAAGGTCTGTGAGTCCTTCATCTCACAGGATCCCCCACAAGAACGCATCGAATGCGCTGAGGCTGGTGAGAAGAAGTGAATCTGAAAATCAAAAAAAAGACATCGCTGAAAATGAACCAAAAAACAAATAAAGAAAGCGCGAGCAGAAGGCAATCTTCTGCATGAACGCCTGCAAAAAATCTTCCAAAAAATTAAAAAATGCAAAGCTTCAGGTCAACAACTCTGTGCTTTAGAATGTCAACAACTCAACTGTGCCCATTTTTCAGAATGATGAATGACTTAAAGTTGCTGTGAGTTTCGAAGGGAAGATTGGTAAGGAGAATTCGTCAGTTTGTTTGGACCAGGTTTTCTCTTTTTGTGGGATGCTGAACAGAGTTGTTGCCCTGATAGCCGCTGAGGAACTCTGGCAGAGGGTGGCAATGCAAATTCAAAGCGTCCAAATTATAATTTAAGATAGATTGACAAGTCAACTGTTTCCAATTACAGTGCTGTCGTTGGTTGGGCGAATTCTGATTCTACTCCGAGTCCGGCCTCGAAGTTTTAGAACCAACCACATTTCGCTCACAAGATTGTGGCCTTGAAGCCACATAGTCTCCATGTTTCGCAGGGCAGACTGCTTGCTACCTGGCTTCCGAGCCCTGTCTGGCACAGGGGGCTGCATATGCCACTGCCTGAAATGCACTCAGCGTTACGATTCCTGGGGGAATATTTGCCTCGCCGGAAAAAGTCCCCGCTGGTGTTTTGTATTGCCAGGTGCCATCACTAGCAGGGCATATAGTCAAGATCCATTGATTATCCATTGTGGTAATGCTATCGTCATTGTCATTCCAGTTGGTGCTTTCACTTGTGTTCATCAGTCAGTTTAAATCACTACTTTGTCATCAATTCTGGTTGAAACATATTTTTTGCGACGGACTTAAACCACCCAAGATATGATTGGAAATGCACATGCAATGCAAACTAATAAAGCTTCATAAACCCCAGACTTGTCACGACATGTTGTCAGAAAAGAGTTCACCAGCGAGCGGGCTTTCGGCTGCACAGACAAGCTTAGACAGGTGTCAGAGCTGTTTTTTTGACGCTCGGGACACGGGGCTTTGAGTGCCCTTGAATCGAACCATGCTAGCCGTGAGATAACAAAAGATAAAACAACTCAACTAAGTCTTGCCTCCACAGATTTTTTCTTGCTTATGTAAACACGCAGATCGCCCACTGCAACAGCACCGTTAGGTCAGTAGAAGCTCCTTTAGGATCCTTTAGGATGTTGACATTGAAGGGAGTTCAGAACTGAATGCTTGTGGTGCGAGAAAGCGAAGGATGCATCAACGTGCCTTAACCACAATCCGAGACCTGTCTGTGCCCAGATGTCCAGATTTGAGCCATTGGGGAGCTTCCCGTGCGGGAGCTTCCCGTGCGGGTGCGTCCTGTTGCCGTTTTGCGGAGCCCACTCAGCCGTGGCTGAGTCGGATGGGATCTGGGGTCTAGATATGCCCTGCAATGGAAAAACGATGAAAACTCAGGTAGCAAAGGAGTCCATGCTTCCAGCAGCCTGAAAGCGTCCTGGATCCCATATGTTTCAGAAATACCTGCCTGATCCTGTGAGCCTCGCGGGGCAAACTGTGGCGGGATAAGTGTGGTCTTGGAAATCACGACCATTCACGACCGCTGTGGAGGAAGACCTAATTGAGCAGTCAGAGCTATGGCAAACTCGTGAAGTTCTTTCGCTAAATGTTAAGTTTCACTCAAAGAATCTCTTCAACCTCAAGCTGGATGATGCTTCGATATGCTTCGTCTGCTAGGGCTTCAACTTGCTTCCAACAATTTTCCGCGGTACCAGGGGACGCCCTCGCACAGGCCAGGTTGTCATTTGGTGCTGCGTAAAGCGCGCGCATTTGTGGAGTTGGATGCCTTTTTAGGCACCAGCCGGTTTTGAAGAGCACGAGCACGCAGCAGCGCCTGAACGTGTTCCGTAAGGCCGCATCTCTCCGGCTGGAACGGAATAAACCCCTATCCTAGCTCGAGGTGCGAGAGCCTCAAGTGGATCAAGCTGCACTGCTTAGAAACTACATGAAACTACTCGGATCTACTCGGTATGTTGTACACCACCATGACTTGAATGTTTTCAAACAATTTTACGCCATGACTTTGGTATTGGACCATGCTTTGTCCATCCTCAAGGGCGGCCTCTGGCTATGGTAGGGTCTGGTCCGGGAGACTGACGTCCTTCATGGGAAATCCTCAGAAACTCGTCGACTGAAATCCGCGGACAGCCAACGAAAAGGCGGGTGGCAGGATTGAGACGATCCATGCAGTTTGCAAATATGCAATGACTGGGTTTGAGTACCAACCAAAGACATAGAAAAGTACAGAAACCTAATTTACCATGATTTTAGTGGGATTCCACTATTCCACTTTTTTTTTTAAATACTAGATTAGATACTTAGATTGTAGCCCGGCAGTAACTTCCCATCCTACGGTGGGATGATGTGGGAAACCCATACCATAAGCCTACCACGACTAGGATGGTTATACCACCCATTTATGGTTTCATATTGGTGATGGTTTTTTTTGGGGGTGTTGCCACAGTATATTCCATTGACCAATTTTTGTTGGGATAGGTTGCGCCAGGCAGTGGAGGCAATGAGAGCAAGGCTTCCTGACTGCGCCTTGCAGAAATCTTGCGTTGCTGTGTGCCGCAGTTTTTTACTCTCATACCCTGCATTCATGAGAACCCCGAACCGTGGACCCTAGACTACTGGGGTGGAACCATCAAGAGGGTGAGCCAGTTGAACAGTAGGACGTCCACAGTAGGATGTCAGTCAGGGGGTATCTCAAGACCACTGTTTGGCTGATGGCTGCATTTTTCTAAGTCTCTTCCCAACCTGCCATGACGATGCCCGAAGCCCGAAACCTCGTGTCCATTTTTGTTCTTGAATGATTCCTCAAGTCCTATAGAAACCTTGATTTACCGATGCTGCTCCGATGCCGCAATCCCCAGACACTGGGAGCGGGCCAATGGGAGGCACCCCAGGGCGAAGTCGGGGGACTTGAGAGGTCTAGATGTGTTGTGTAAAACAAGTTCATAAGCACAAACAAAAACATGAAGAGTCAGTAGTCAACATATTGGGATTTGGGGACCATCCTATAGTTAAGTTGCTAGGTGGGTAGTAGCCAATGGTTCGGCCATCTAGACTTGGGGCGGAAACATCCCGACATGGTCATCCAATGTCATCCATGGTTACCAAATGTTGCCAAAATAGAATGAGTTGGTTTCTGCCAGATCCCTGCAAAAATTGCAGGCCATGTATGTCTGCTCTTCTGCCAAGTTAAACCACCACTTACTCCGTGGATCAGCCACCCCAGCATAGCCCGAAGGCTCCAGGAAGCAGCACCTTGGATTTCTGGGTGATGGGGTGGGCTTCAGGTGGGACTGGAAGCGCGCCCCTGGAAATGCGTATATAACCCGTTGAACAATGTTGAACATGGGAATTGAAAGGCGGTTTTGTTGGTAGGTTGTCTATTTTTTGGGATCCATGGGGCATTCCTGGGGGGGAGATTTCAGAGGGATCCCCAAAAATTGGAGACTTGGTACTTGTAGCTAGGGCCGGGATCCACCGTGCTGACCATTAATAGACATAGCACACCCTAGCAGGACATCCGCAGTTCCCAACCGGTTCCCACCACCTCATCAGGGGCATGGCATGGCTGACCCCGAGGTATGACACCTGTTGATATCCTTGCAGAGTTGGCAGTGGCTGCAAATGGCACACTACCATCTGTTGATGCTCGGGTTTCTGCTCTCCAGGTTCGGGCTCTGATGGTAAAAAGGGGGGGTTTAATCGGTGCTGGATCCGTTGCCATCCGTTGCCAGATTAAAAGCCCTGTTGGGTGGTTTTTTTGGTGGTTCATGCTGGCTTGGCAGTTTGTTTTTTTGAGTGTCAACTGATAGGCCCAGGAGTTTCCTTGCCTTACTTGCTCTGAGATGCTCCGAGCATTTTTTCGTCTTGGGTTTCAATTGGCTTACTGTACTATCTATACCTGTATGCAAATCAGATGACGTATACATGTATACATGTGCATATGCGTGTGCCTATGGTTGGTTGGAGGCCACACTTTCGACCAAGAATTCTGCCTTAGCCACAGGCATTGGTGGAGCCAGCCCGAAGAGGCTGGACCTGTGGGGGTTTGCCCATTTTGTTGAATCCCTTGGTCCTTTGAAGTTGGCAATATAGGGTAGTTCAATTTCTTCCATCAGCAGCCTATGATATATATAATATAACAATATAAATATATATAAATATATATATATATGTATCACGTATATATCTAAGGTTATGTCACCATATTTCACCCTTTCAATCTATAGATAAATTAATTAGATAACCGATTTCATTATAGATATCTTTAGGTGTATGTGAGTATGTTTGTGTACAGCCCATGAATATGTCGTGTGTATGTCCCATTCCGATACGACTTCATCAGGTGATGATGGGGCAATGGCTGCCTTAGCTGGCAGTGTGGAGGAGCCGATGGCTGATCAACTCAGGGCCGAAGGCCTGAGAGGTTGGGAAATGTCATATTTGTATAGTCTAGATGCGTATTCTGCAATCCGTCGAGAATCCTTTCCCTCCTACTGTAGTGTTTTATAGTTTTATATAAAACCCCCAGAAACCGCTGGGTTAGAAGATTTTAGTAGTGGCCCTCAACCATTTTGGGGCCCGGATTGTGGTATTTGAAGGTATTGGACATTAGGGGGAAGAGATTTTCAGCATTGACCATCATTGATATGATGTATTGAACCAAGAAATGTGGACATTTTCACATTCCAGGAGAGCTGCAGCCTGGGACAGGCTTTGGATCAGACACCTTTTTCACCAGCCAGTTGTCAAGGATCATGAATGTTTTCGCGTGGTCTTTACATATTTCCCGACATTTTCGTGCAGCGCCGCCATACTATGCCATACTGTTGGCAGTGGATGGCTCCAGGACTGGCACGCCAAAGTCCGACAGGCCGCATTGGAGGCCTTGTCTGAGGCCATGGTTGTTTGCTGTGAACATTTGAGTGACAGAGTCAAAGACAAGGAGATTTTCATTGCCAAATTCATCCAACTTAGCTCAATGAAGATTGAGAAATCCCCAAAAAAGTTGGATGACCATCCCCAATTGACAAGCTCATTTCGATTGACCGCTTTGCACATTCGCACTGTTTCTTGATGTTGGCATTATCCTCGCAGTGGCTAAAGCCCCAGCAGTCAAAGTGTGCTGGGCTCATGCAATGTACAATGTATGTCGCTGTACAGAGTGCCTCCATCAGTATACTTATCCCGAGCCAGGATTCTAAAGTCGTTGAAATTGGGAGAACATTGTTATTCTCACATGGTTTCCATCATTTTCATTCATGTTCATGTTATTCTTGTCCCACTCATCATGTGCCCATAATTCGTGGCAAACATGGCGCCATGGAACCCTGCAATGCCATGCGGCAGCTGCAGCACCTTGGGAGGATGCTGCTGGGTGGTTAACCTATGGAAAATTGCCAACTATGCCCATTTAGTTCGATGAGTTACCTCTAAAAAAAAGCGAAACCGATACCATCTGGTAACATAGCTATGGAACATCACCATAGATAGGATCAAATAGGTAAATCATCTATAAAGGACGACCCACTTTCCATGGTCAAATTTCCAAAAGTTTTCCGTTTCAAAGGTTCCACCCCTAAAAGCCCGGAAGATGATGGTTTCAGGTATGACATTTTTCAAAACATGTCATATCCCAAGAACCGGCGTGTTGACCCTGAGATGACCTGAGCATAACCAGAGGACCCAGCAGCCCGGAGCAGCACAAGAGCTACTGGACTGCAGGGGAGAAGTGACAAGTTCCACTCACCAGTTTTAATTCATGATGTATACATTAGTTATTAGTGCGGATGTGTGCATGTGCACATGAACGCGCAGACATACATGTTTATATAATTGTGTACAGACACACACACACACAAACATGTATATATATATATTATTATATGTATATATGGTGTGTATATATATATATATCATATATACATATTAATGCATACATACATTCATACATTCATACATTCATACATTCATACATTCATACATACATACATACATACATACATACATACATACATACATACACATATATATATATATACATGTATATCATGCAGGTGTGAGCCTTTCAACACGTGCAGACAAGCACAGACACGCACACGGATTCATTTTTGTTTCGGATATTTCTGCGCGTCACACAATTATTTCGACCCGAGCGGCGGAGGCTGTTGCATAAGTTGCGTCAGCAAGGGCTTCAACCGGATAGGCCCAGCTCACAAGACGCCACTGGCGGTGTAAGGTGAGATGGTTTGAGTCCCTAGTGAAATAATTACTTAGTATTGTTGGATAAAGATGATGTTCAAGATTGGCCAAGAGTTGAGAGGCGTTGCTTTTTGATGCTTCTTGAGCGTCTTGACGTCTTATTATGGCCTATCAACATCTATCAACCCACCAGTTTGATAAGCCATGAGGGTAGCTACGAGATTGAAGATCGTCTGAAATCATCTGAAATCCACTAATGTGGGAAACCCAATAACAAACCATCCCCAATGTCACCAGAAATGCGTGGAAAAGATACAATCACCAAGTGGTAGGTTTATGGCATTAGGTCTAGCGGGTCTACCGCATTATTCGAAGTGTCCATTCTTCATCTATTCTGTTAGTTACAAAGCCTATTATTTGTCAATATTGACCACAATATACATTGTAATATACATTGATATGTTATTTATATATAAACATTGTTAACCATTATTGTTAGTATTATTGTAGTATGGACATCGCCCCGGCGAGGCTGCACCACAACGCGGTGCTGACGGCACTGCGTCGCGCCGGGCGGTGGCGGAGTGGTGAGGTGTTGCTCTGCGAGATGCGACAGGCCTGGAGGGTGGTTTGCTGGATCTCCGTCAGTTGTGGTCATATCAGCCGCTTTTTTCCGCGGTTCCCATGGTTCCTATTTCTCAGGCTTCCACCGAGCCGGATTTGAGAAGCCTGGAGCCCAAGTGACCAATTTCTGGATGCGTTTAGAAGACTTGCAATAGCGAATCTGTCACCAGTATGATAACTTTGTGGCCTTGCATATCTGCAAAGTTACACATGCGCAAGGCTGAGATATATCTCTTACACTGCCAAAACATAAAATCATATGTTTTTGATAGATACATGTAGCACCTCAAAGGATTTGTTTGGCATAATAACTGCAAAGCAGGCAAAAAAAAACAAACACTCGAAATACAGTAAAACACATATGCATCAACGCACATAACCACGTGCCTTACCTGTTGTTTGTGAATACCTTTCTCAATCTATTTATTGTGACTAAAAAGGGCCGCCTCGCTGGTGGTGGTAGCATCAATCATGGCCATGAAGCTGCGCCTCTGAAACAGGTTGAAATAGACCTGAAGCCCCCAAGAATGGGGATTGAATGAACACCCCAAGAGTGATATAGCGAAAACATGGATGATGTACAGGCATATGACTATGAAGACTGAAGACGTAGGAAGCCCATAGGAATATGGGATACATTGGGATACAATCAAAATCGATCAAAGCATGTCCAAGCCAGTTTTCCCGAATGCGTAGCAAGGGTTCCCGTTTCACTCTGGGGGTCTGGGGGTTGAGGGTGTGTTCGCCAGAAGTTGCGTCCGCGTTCGCAACCGTCCGCAACCGTCCGCAACCGTTCGCAACCGTTCGCAACCGTTCGCAACCGTTCGCAACCGTTCGCGTGAGATCGCTATGGCTGTGTCTATGGGCAAAGCTGCAAAGGTGGTCATTTTTGGACGTTTCAGACGTGTCGAAACGTCATTTCGTGTGGCAGGCGTGGCACTTCGTGACATTCCAACGTGTTGCATGACGTGTCGAAAGTCGTTTTGTGTGACTGGCGCAATACTCTCGCGCCATTTCAACAATTGACTTGGATCTTTCGTGGCAGGCGCAGCACTTTGGAGACCTTCATCGTCATTTTTCGTGGCAAACGCAATACTTTGGACGTGTCGTGTTGCGTGTTTTTGGCGAATCGCATTGTCAGGCGGCGTCCAGGAGTGAAAACATGCAAGTCATGTGGCAGGCGTGGCATTTTCTGACAGGTGATGTCGAAACGCCGTTGTCAATGGGGGAAGCTGCAAAATTTAAAAGTGATGATGTTTTGGCTTGTCGAAACGTCAATGTCTATAGGGGAAGCTGCAAAAGTGATGATGTTTTGGAGTGTCGAAACGCCGTTGTCTATGGGGGAAGCTGCAATAGTGATGATGTTTTGGAGTGTCGAAACGCCGTTGTCTATAAGGGAAGCTGCAAAAGTGATGATGCTTTGGGTTGTCGTAATGTCGTTGTCTATGGGGGAAGCTGCAAAAGTGATGATGTTTTGGACGTTTCAAACCTGTCGAAACGTTGTTTTGTGTGGCAGGTGTGGCACTTCGTGACATTCTCACATGTCTGGAAAAAGTGTCGACAATCTTTTTTTGTATGGCACGCGCAATCCTTTTGCGTCGTTTTTCAAGAATGTCATGCCAAGAGTGTCTCCCAAGAGTGTCTTCGCAAGAGTGTCATGCCAAGAGTGTCTCCCAAGAGTGTCTTCCCAAGAGTGTCTTCCCAAGAGTGTCATGCCANTCATGCCAAGAGTGTTTCCCAAGAGTGTCATGCCAAGAGTGTCTTCTCAACAGTGTCTTGCGAAGAGTGTCACATCAGGAGTGTCTCCCAAGATTGTCTCCCAGGAGTGTCTTCCCGAGAAAGTCATGCCAAGACTGTCTCCCAAGAGTGTCTCCCAGGAGTGTCTTTCCAAGAGTGTCATGTCAGGAGTGTCTCCCAAGATTGTCTTTCAGGAGTCTCTTTCCAAGAGTGTCTTCCCAAGAGTGTCTTCCCAAGAGTTTCTTCCCAAGAGTGTCTCCCAAGAGTGTCTTCGCAAGAGTGTCATGCCAAGAGTGTCTCCCAAGAGTGTCTTCGCAAGAGTGTCATGCCAAGAGTGTCTCCCAAGAGTGTCTTCCCAAGAGTGTCTTCCCAAGAGTGTCATGCCAAGAGTGTCATGGCAAGAGTGTCTCCCAAGAGTGTCTCCCAGGAATGTCTTCCCAAGAGTGTCATGTCAAGAGTGTCTTCCAAGATTGTCTTTCAGGAGTCTCTTTCCAAGAGTGTCTTCCCAAGAGTGTCTCCCAAGAGTGTCTCCCAGGAGTGTCTTTCCAAGAGTGTCATGCCAAGAGTTTCTTCCCAAGAGTGTCTCCCAAGAGTGTCTTCCCAAGAGTGTCTCCCAAGAGTGTCATGGCAAGAGTGTCTCCCAAGAGTGTCTCCCAGGAATGTCTTCCCAAGAGTGTCATGTCAAGAGTGTCTTCCAAGAGTGTGTCCCAGGAATGTCTTCCCAAGAGTGTCATGCCAAGAGTGTCTCCCAAGAGTGTCTCCCAGGAGTGTCTTTCCAAGAGTGTCNGTGTCTTCCAAGAGTGTGTCCCAGGAATGTCTTCCCAAGAGTGTCATGCCAAGAGTGTCTCCCAAGAGTGTCTCCCAGGAGTGTCTTTCCAAGAGTGTCTCCCAAGAGTGTCTCCCAAGAGTGTCTTCCCAAGAGTGTCTCCCAAGAGTGTCTCCCAACATTGTCTTCCCAAGAGTGTCTTCCCAAGAGTGTCTCTCAAGAGTGTCATGCCAAGAGCGTCTCCCAAGAGTGTCTCCCAGGAGTGTCTTCCCAAGAGTGTCATGTCAGGAGTGTCAAGAAGGTTCGTGTGAGCATTCGGGTTCGTGNCAAGAGTGTCTCCCAGGAGTGTCTTCCCAAGAGTGTCATGTCAGGAGTGTCAAGAAGGTTCGTGTGAGCATTCGGGTTCGTGGGCTGCATCTTGTTTTAAAGTTTAAACTCCACGTCCTCCGGGTCCTCCCACTAACAAACCGAGGTTTGAACACCCTGCTGGGCGCTTGCCGCGGCTGGCAGGCCAGCATTGCGCGGTTCTGGAAGCTGGCGACGGGCGGCATCCACGCAGATGCCTTCAGTGGCTCGACGTCACGTGGCGCCGTGAGATGTGGGAGCTACATAGCTATGGAAAATGGCCATTTATAGTGGATTTTCCCATGAAAAATGGTGATTTTCCATAGTTATGTTAGTTTACCAGAGGGTAAGCCAACCAAGGATGTTATCAAACTGGTTTGTTGGTTTCAAGAAATCTTGATCGAAATGGGGTGGATTTGGAATTTCACAAACGTGTCCATGGATGGAACATCTAAAATTCACACTAAGACCCACTATTTTTTCCCTGTCCATCCCCTTCTCCTCTTGGAATGATTGGTATTTGACCAGCATGTTTTGGGGCATCCCGGTTCTTGCTGCCTACCTTTGGGATTCGGTGTAGCCAAGTATGGAGAAAAACCATATCAGCTTCAGCATCACAAATTGTTTCGCCGAAAAGATGGCTTTGGACCTGAACATGGGGCATCATGTATCTCAATTCCATTGGTTCATGATATTCACAACTCCACACCTCTCAATTGGACCCTATCATATCCCATCAAACTCCAGATTTCCGCACTGCAGTGCCAGTCAGGTTTCAACTATGCCATGAAGTCGTGCCGCGGGTGCCTTTGGCGGAATTGTCAGCTACCAGGAGGGCAAACCATCTTCAGATTTCACCAGAAGCGACTTGTAAGATCTTCTAAGTCTAAACCCTCCAAGATTGGAGGTTGATTGTTGGCTTTGCCATGAGGGGAAACATATCTCTCCACTGAGGCTGTTCAGGTTCAAACATCGCTCAAACATGTCAATTCATATTTCCCCGCGTCCAAGCCGGCTGTTTGCACAGAATTTGATCATTGCCGGCGTTGCCTTTGCCGCCTCTACGGAGTTTGATGGGACCTCGTGCTTGCAGGTGAGCCACATGAGGGAAGTGATGGGACCTCCCCAAATAGGGATGCCCCATTATTGAAGGTTTCATATGGTTTTATCACACCTGTGCACATATCGCATTTTCCTTGAAGCTATACCCCGCAAATTTATGCAAATTTGGGCATACATCATTTTTGCATAAAAGAGTGGTAAGCGATGGGAACTTCCCAAATTTGTTGATGTCCTAAACTCCTGAACCAAAGGAGTTTCTGCGATTGCTCAGGTGGATTCTGCTACAGCTACGTCATCTTTGTCGCACTCCGTTCCTTCGGTTCCTTCGGGGAAAAATCGAGTCTTCTACAATTTGTACGTGGACACGCTCAACAATGCATCGCGAGTTTCGAGGATCGTTCGAGAACAACTATTGCATTTGGACCCAGAAGTACACCACCTTCAGATGATTTCGATTGGAGCCGTTTCAGATCCCTCAATCTTGGCCATTGACAACCTGCAAGTCATGAAAGATGGTGACTTTCTTCATTTGCCGGACGGCCAAGAAGATTCAACTCTTCAAGAGCTTTGGTCTTATTGCAGTTTCAACAGAACAGATCCCTCCGAGGTGGTTGTGTACTTGCATTCCAAGGGATCCTTCCACTACAAACCTGTCCAAAATGGATGGCGAGAATACCTTCAAGTCGGTGCTCTTTCAGACGAGTGCAGGCTGATGCCCAAGACATGCAACACATGCGGTTCAAGAGTGTCCCCGCTCCCATTTACGCATCTACCTGGCAATATGTGGGCCGCTCGCTGCGGCTACATTTCCAAATTGATACAGCCCAAGCTGTTTCAAAGTGCGATGGACGAGGTTTTGGAAAAAAGACAAAGAAACAAATGGGCAGATCGTTTTTGTCCACAACCAGGTGGAGAGGCAGACAACTGCTACGGAGTGGGAAGATTTTCCAACGAACACTGGGTTTTGTCACATCCAGAAGCACAGCCGTGTGACTTAGACAGCAACCCAGACTATGCCTGGGGCCAGCCGAATGAGTTTGGTTTGCAGCTGATGGATGAATTTGTGCGCAATGTGGACGAAGTGAAGCAGCTCCAGCCCGCTCCACGGGGGGACATGTCCAAATATCAAGTTGAAGGCACTTGTACTACCTGTGGTGAGGACGGGAAGCAGCGCTTAGACGAGTACAGGATTTTGTACGACCAAGAACCACCTGACAACTGGTGGGGTTGGAAGTTCTTCGAGTCTAAGTTTTGACACTTCAATATCTGAGACCGGCTGCGACGTGAGGAAAAAAAATGCCAACTGAAAGGATCAACTCTGCAAGGGTTCAGATAAACAGCTGGTGACCCTGGTTGCTATGAAATACCTCAAGATTTAGAGGAATTCCGGACTTCATATCTGGCTTCTGATTCTACCACGGAAAAGATCACTTTCTACAACTGATTACAACTGACATTTCTTGAGTGCCACGATCAGCCTCTCGAAACTCGCCGAACTCTGAGGTTGCAGTGGATCTTTGCCCTGCAACTTTTTGCAGCGCTTTTTCAGACCCAGGCCTTGCAGAAGCAGAGTGGCAGAGTGCAATCAAAAAGCATGATTCTTGTAATATGGATTAAACATGATTAAACCATATTAAACCCCTAAATAAACCTCGCAGTGTTTCATTGTATCGACCACGGCTTTCTAGTAAAATTGGGGATGGTTTATTGATGTTTATTGTTGATACTGTTGCCGCTAATTTAGTTGAGTGTTTCTCCAACTTAGTCACCCGCAGGGCCCACCAATTTAAAAGTTTCCGGTCAAAATCACTCTTGGAATATGGATGGATTAAGTGAAACCAAAGAAGGTTAAGTGAACCCAAAGATACCAATGGCAATAACCTTTTTCCTTCCCCATACGATTCATGTTGAAAGGCTTTAGAGTCCAGCTTACACCAGCCACCACGGTCCCTGCAACAGAGTTGTTGCCATCGCCAGGTTGAAGCAAATGTGGTGCATTGCAACGAAGTGATGTGCAACCTGCAGGAGGCCCGAAGAGCTCAATTTGGATATGAGTTGGTCTGAAAATATGGTATACCTCAAAACACGCAAGGTTACTGTAGTCATTATTTTACCTATTCGAAGGGCCATTTGGTGGGTGCACACCTATGTGACAAAAGGGACCCATGTCAGAAAAGTTGAACTGCGAGCTTGTTTCTGTTGGGGACTTCTTTTTCTCCCATCCAACTTTGAGTATGGGACGCCCACAGTGCCCCTTGTGATCCCTGCGATGTCTTATTTGTATGTGTGTTTGTATGTATGCATACATTTATCATTAGGACCCCTGGCAGCTGGCTGCCCACATCTATGATGCAATGCTGGCCAGTGGTGTGTCCCTTGGTGTCGCCAACAGTGGGCGCTGGGGCGCTGAAAGGCCTTGATTCTGAAGGGATGAGATGGATGAATTTATACCCAAATGCGGGACACCACCACCAAATTGCATCCGCAGGCCTGCCACTTTTCCACAATCGCACCATGAATAAATGTCAGATCAGATCACCCAATTGTTGGGGATGATTATGACATATTCTGATTCCATTTCGAACTGGAAGGGGCCATCATTATCATCACTGTAGATATTTTTTGGCATGGGTGTGGACAGTGGATACAATGTGCGACAAACCTTGACAAACACAAATCCTTTGTTGGTAAGTGGTTTAAGTGGTTTAAATGGTTATATATTAGCAACATCTCTCTCTCTCTCTCTACATGTGCATGCCGCAAACCCCAACATAACTGGGGATGTTCCGTATATAACTGGATTATTCTTTGGTTAATATCCACCTGCAATATGAACTGTACATTCAGTTTTTCCATACTCACATGGTTATCAGAAGATCCATGGTCGAGATCGATATTATATATATATATACATATTTCGGTTAAAGACAACATGTATCCCTTTTTGACCACCGAACAGCCAGCTCTCCAGGTCGCCGGATCGAACCCTGCGCAACAGCCTGCGCGCGCTGAAGGGCCCATGGTCCCATAGCCTTGCCTTGGCTATGGAGGTGTGCCGCTGGGTTGGGGTCCTCTCTCCCGTTTTTTTTTTTTGTGGGTCCTTACATGAAACAGATGTCACAAGGACATGCTTGACAGAAATAGGATGGCAACTAGACCCCCAAAATCCCACTCTACTGCGGATGGAAGAAATCCTGCACCATGTTGATAACTATGGGCAACTACGAAACACTGTAGATAACAGGGTTACAGTATAACATGTTATAACAGCATAAACCATCTACCAACTGGTGCAGGATTTCTTCCATCCACAGTAGGAGAATTCCATTGCATCAGAATATTTTCCATGGCTATCCAAGCAATGCACAGTTTGGTCACCTTCTGGGTTTCAACAACTCTACCATCGGTGCTGAAGAATCACCCTGCGGCAGGATGCCATTGGCACCACTGCGCTGCTGGGAAAGTTAGGCCTGCAGACGGGCGTGTGCTGCGATCGAATCTGCTGCCACATCAAGGGCGTTTCACCATAGCAACCCCCAAAAAGATAGAAAGTAAAATCATCACTAGTATATTATAAATCCTACTAAAGTAGTGGAAGCTGGTAATTTACTTTTCTACATTTTCTGGGGCTACGTGTTTCATTTAGATGGGGATCGGGATAGGTCAAAACGTCTGATTTTTTTCTGTAACTTTGCGGGGATGAAGATCCGCTTGCTACTTTGCTCGGAAAATCCTTGAGTTTTCCCAGGGGGACAGTATACAGTATACATATATATATATATATACATAAGGATATACATATCTTTATATCTACATACATACACATATATATATATACATATCTATATATCTATATGTATATATACATATATATACATATATACACACATATATATATATATATTATGTATGTATATGTATATATATATATATATATTTAGCCACATTTTCAGTTGCCGTGCGGGTGCTGTCCAAGATTCCCGAAAACAAATCCACCATCTCCTTATCTTCCTCAGCAAACACCCATCCCGGCTTGGGGCCGGAGCCAGGTACGGCCTGGAGTGCAGCAGTGGGCCTGCTACAGACAGCCATGGTCCAACGACTCAGCGACGGACGCTTGGCTGCGCCGTTGGCAGCGGCACGGGAAACCAACTGGTGTTGATTGGTCATGAAACAGAGGAAAATTGATGGACCATTTCAACATTATTTCTACTGCAGTTTTTTGAACCATATATGGTCATAGCCATTCCGATATTGTGTGATATGAGATGATTGATAGATTGTTGATTGGTTAATATCCAGGTTTATTGGCGATCATGGAAACTGAATGACAAACCTATAATTAACGGGACGCTCATTTACCAGCCAGTATTTCATGGGATGGGATATGGGTATTTGTCATAGCTCAGATGGTAGCGAACGGGTAGTTGTTTAGCATTTTTAAGTCATAGATAAGTGGGAAGGTAATATCCTGCAAGAGAAACACACATACCAGGAATAGTTGCCTGTTTCCTTTTTTTAGGGGGGGTTGGGAAACCCCAGGGCTAGCTATGTTCGCCGGCGGTCGGCGGTCCCATGATGGGCCATAAGCCATGCTTGATGGTAATTCCCATGATAGGTGCTTCAGACTTCTCGTTTGCTTGCAGATGCTTGAACACGGATTTGTCTTCATGCGCGCATCACTGCTTTGGGAGCATCTGTCGGCAAAAAAATCAAGATATATCAACAGGGCATGGGCCATGGGTCAAGCCAACATATTTTGGTACACCGCAGGGGAATCCACCATCCTGACCTTCCCAAGGAATTTGTGTGAATGCAGCAGCTGATGCTTGCCGCACTGGCCCTTGGCAAGTAGCAGTGCACCTCGGTCAGGACTGCCATGGTCCACCATGCCTTGTTGCCTGTCAGGGAAACCCCTCTTTGGCAGGACCCCTTTGCAGCTCGATTTTTTGTGCCACCTGTCACACCAAAAAGGTGTCACCTCACATGAGGTCGCAACAGTTTTCTTTCTTTCATTAATGGTCAATCAAGTATGAGGGCAATTTTTTGCTCATCAAATCCCAAAAAGCAGATGGGTTTGTCTGAAAATGGGATACCCAATTGCGATGGTTAATCATATCAATCATCATGTTCCCTCCAAAAATAGCCAACAAATGCCGACAATATCAAACATTGGGGGGAAGAACCCATTCTTTTAGGTCCACACCCACATGCACCGTTCAAATTCGCAGGAGACCGGCGACTCCTTTGGTTTCTCAGCTGGCGCTGCCGCCGCTGAAAGCAGCGCAGCCTGGGAAGTGGCACAGCAGCTGCTGGCAGAGGCGAAGGCGCGGAACCAGTTTGAGCAACTTGGGGATGATTCAACCATGGATATATATATATATAATATAATATATATATATATTCACGATATATATATATATGTATATATATATATATGTATGTATACATGTATATATATATGTATATATCTGAGTATCTATCTATCTATCTATCGATCTATCGATCGATCGATCTATCTGTCTATCTATCCTATCCTATCCTATCCTATCCTATCCTATCCTATCCTATCCTATCCTATCCTATCCTATCCTATCCTATCCTATCTATCCTATCTATCCTATCTATCCTATCTATCCTATCTATCCTATCTATCNATCCTATCCTATCCTATCCTATCCTATCCTATCTATCCTATCTATCCTATCTATCCTATCTATCCTATCTATCCTATCTATCCTATCTATCCTATCTATGCTATCTATTCTATCTATCCTATCTATCCTATCTATCCTATCTATCCTATCTATCCTATCTATCCTATCTATCCTATCTATCCTATCTATCCTATCTATCCTATCTAT
>BGPT01000337.1:148149-192981 GCA_003297045.1 Symbiodinium sp. clade C Y103 | reverse complement strand
TTGAACACAACCTTTCTTCCACCATGTCCTCTCTCTTTCCTGCCTTTACCATCTCATTTTCACATCTGTTTGGTGCTTCTTGGAAGGAGTTGACTTGTGAAGTTATCCGGTCCTTTAATTGTGGTTAGCCAGAGCCGTAAAGGTTTGTTGTCCGATCCATCACTCCTGAAACATCCTGAAACTTGCGCGCCACCGAAAACAGATCAAAAGACGCGATGTTCCCCAGGCTTTGTCCAGACAGAGCCTGGCCTCTTGTTGAACCGCGGCAACGAATATCTGAACTATCAGGATGCTCCTTGGCCGCTTCCCAGGTCACCCAGAATCTGGTGCACTCTGCATGTTGGCTTTGAACGGGTCCTACGGTCAGTTGGTCAGATTTCGGGGATGAAATGGCCATGCATCACCTGAGGATTGGTATGTCTTGGACCACGGTTTCGAGGATGATCCGGAAAACGGTTTCGTTCTGATCTACTACCGTGGCCAGACACTCGTCGGATGTTGGATGATGCCATGCCCATGAAGTGCGTTGAATTCATATTCATTTGGCCTGCATTTCTGCGTCCATATCCCCACATACAGAGTATGTGTTGTCTGGGGTGGCTCAGCCACACCACAAACATCTCCAAAGGCGACCCACAAATTGGGCAATGGTGACTGTTTATGTATGAAATTGCCACTAAGTCTCTAAGTGGATTCGTTTTTCCATCGTTTTTCCATCATTTGTCCATTCACTTTCCTCCAGGAACGACGCCTGGGCCGGTTACGGTGGCGGCACCTTGTACACGCGCTCCAAGACCATCAGCCCGGTGGTGCTGGAGCGAGTTCGCGAGGCTACGGCCAAGGCGAAAGTGCCCTATGATAAGTACTGGAAGGCCCGGAGATGCTGGGATGGTGGGGATGGTGGGAGGTGATGTATAGATATCTAGCACTTATCTAGCTGTAGAAGTACATATCAAGATGATTTTCAATATATGACATTGATGACATGGATATGCAAACATCCTTACGTATCTGTATGTGTAGATGGCCTAGATGACAATGGATGGAGGTTTTGGGGGTTCTGTGGCAATTTTCTTGGGGAGTTTGGTGTCAAATCTGCTTCGTAAGCCTTTGCAGGGCTGGTTTAGAATCAGTTTAGAAGCTAAATTTGAGAGAACCCGGTTCTTGTTGCAGGGTGGTTGAACTGCAAGATTAGATGGTGATGGAATTCAGTCTCTCAGCTATAGATGCTGATGGGAAGAAGATTGATAGTATTTGAATCTGTTTGCACCTCCAGTGTGTCAATAAATTGATCCTATCCACTTATGACTTAAGTCTTTGTTTTTTTTTTACATTTTTCAAATCATTTGGACCCATGTCCCCGCACTTCACGGGTTCGTCTACGAGGTCAGACACCTCAGCCTTCACCGCATGTTTCAACGTCAGGTGACAGACAACACGTGTGCGGCGGAAGGGAATCCGGCCAAATTGCGAACCATCTACGCCGAAAAGCTGTTGGAGCAGGCTGGATCTGACAGACGCAGATGTCATGATATATCGCCATGTTTATGGCGATTCAAGTCCCATGTTGTTGGTTAATGTTGGTTGGAAATCCACACCCACGATTTGATTGTGTTATTGGATGTTATTGACTAGATATCCACGCGCACCCCGGTTTAACACATACATTATAAGCATTTACAGCATTTCATAGGTGGTAAGTCCCTCTTGCTGGCTTTTTCTATAAAAGCAGAGCCCCTCTTTATGAGGCCCCAATTAAATGAACATTGCCACTTCACCGGGGTGGACTCTTCAACCTGCGGCTGACAAGCTTAATTGAGTCTAGTCCATCCTTATTGGCTGTGTTTTTGTTGATAGCCATCTCACTTGTCACAGGCACTTTTTCACAAAAAACCTTCTCCATCTTTGATCTTTTTTGTTGGATCACTCGTCATTTTCCATGTGTTGTTGACTTCAACTTGGCATTTCACCCTCGTGAGAAGATTCCTTTCACGTGGCAGACCCCAGGCGGAGATGGGATTCGAGGAGCAGCTGGGCGAAAATCGGGGATACCCTGAATGCCCTGAATGCCTTAGCTCTGAAAATCTTCCAGTCCATGGTGTAACCCTTTGGCCTTAGAAAACAGTTGGGCATGGCCATGGTTGCTAAGGAGGCACGTTCGAATTGCCTTCCGTTTTTTTTGGGCCTTCCTGCTTTGAAGCTTGAAGGTCGCTATTTGCTTCATTAAGATCTGTATCCTTGCAAAATACATTCCCCCCGCAGGCCTGGCTTTACAGACAATTCTGCAGCGCTAGTTAGTTTGGTAGTTGCCAAGCTATTCCCATCATGACACAGTCTTGAGATGTTTCAAATAGCTATTATTCAGACCTGCTACCTACCTAAGATGATCATCCCAATTGACAACGTACATATAGATTATAATAGATAGAGACATTGCATATATCTATGTGCAGTGTAGATACATAAAAACTAACGTTATGTCCGGAGCCAAGTAAGGCTTCTAAGCCCACTCAAGTGAGGCTGTAGCCCTTAAGGATAAGCTTAAAACTGCCTAGGCAGCTAACCCTGCTGGCACGGACCACCATGAACAAAGTGGATCAGGAGCCGAGGGTGAGCGAGTTGGGATGGCCAAACAACCCAGTGGAACCTCCTTTTTTTCCCATTCAATTTGTAGCCCGCGTAGGCCTCCAGTTCGAGATCATCTAGTGGAGAGGGTGCTGTTTCGGAAAGCAACAATGAGCGGTGGATATTTTAAGGTTGGGGGCCGCACTAGACTATGCTGATTGTCAGCAGGACCCTTTTTGCCCATCAAAGATTGACATTCTCGACATGACGGGGCATAGCACTGCATCTCCCTTTGCTATACCACATATATATATATATATATAATATACTTGGTTCTGCCACTCGAACAACCCGCCCTTCTAGGTTATCCTGATCCATGTGACGTGGGGCCAGGAAGAAAAACTCATCGTGGACGCGGCCAATCGATTGGAAAAGAAGACCGAGGTCGTAGCGGGACATCGCTGGGCCTTGAGGGACCAGGATTTGTGTGCAGAAATGTTGCACGTTTCATGAGTTGCCCAAATGATTTTCGTTTGACACTATATATGCTGTGATCTAAAATGATGTGAAGATTGCATTTTTAGTCTTAGTACTCGTAATGATAGCAACTACAGACGAACCATAACAATAATCCTAGGTCCTGATATGAATATGCATATCATTGCATATTTTTATTGGTTGTTATTTTGTTTTCATTGGCGGCATGACTGCTCACCCTGACCTGCGCCCTGCGGCCAGAAATTTGTGCGGGAAGAGATCAAACAAGGTGAGAAAGCGATGCTTGGTGAGATGGTGACAGTCCTGAAATAGCCTTGTTTAAAGTACAGTAGCAGGCCCTTTTTCAGGAATTGTCTTGTGTTCGGTCAGTTTGTTTGATACCATGAGCACCTTGAGAACAGCCTCACCCAAGGATCGAGGATAGTGAGTTGGCGTGGCTTGGCAGACGGCGTACTTTTCACCCGCTAGGGCACACGCCAAGGTGCAGGTGGCTATATCCATCTGTTGCTATTTTTTAATTCCAACAACATATCTAGCAGCCCTAGCAGCTGTAGCCAACCAGAGCCATTCATCCCTTTGCACCAAGGTTCGAGGCGCCCATTCGAAAGTTGAAGGAGTTCTTCAAGCCCCGCAGGTGATAAAGGTGATGCAGGTGGGGCGGCCAAGAGTTCTTCAGCGTGTCAATGTGCGTCACATCTTCCCCCTAGACATTTGAAGGCAACATTTCCATGAAGGTCTCAGGATGGTTTCCGCCGCTTGCCTGTGCCATCCCCGAAATTAACACTGACCCGGAGTTTTTTTGGAGGGAAGCAACAGGGAAGTAGTCTTCCAAGTCCCTATCTGCCAGGGTCTATGTTAGTTGGGGAGATGGTAAATATGTTTGGGTGGAACTGAACATTTAAATGGATATGGTCTATGATACTTATTAAAATATTTACCAACTCAACTTGATTTTTTTCAAGTTCCTCCAGGCTGAACTCAGCTCCCGTGCCAGGCCATGTCAGCTGAGATGGGCCATCTTTGAAGCCCTTAGCTGGGGCCGCAAGGGCGACACATGTTGGACACACCCGGTTGGTGCCAGTGATTTCAATGGACCTCATCAGGAAACTGGTTGTCAGCAGATGTCAGTAGGGAATCCATGACAAGAATTGCGCTTCTTTCCCCTTTTCTTGATGCAAAAATGGGAGAAACTCCGAAGCAAAAGTGGACAATTAGGAAAGCCGTAGCTGCCAAAACTCGAAGATGTGTGACTTGTTCGGTGTACGGTTTCTTTATTGCGATTCTGGCATCCGGGTGCTCCTTAGTTCGCTGGCCGTCAGGGCCGCAGACTGCGTGGACGGCGCAGGTTTTCTGCCTTGGGGCACGAGGTAGCAACAAAGGTCCCAGCCCATGAGTCACCCAAGTGGAGGTGCATCACAGCTGGTAAGTGGTGAATGACCCATATCTACTGCTTGATCCATATAGAACTAGAAGATTTCCACATGTTTAACATTGTTTAACTACCCGGCCCATACCCTGATGACCCAGATCAAGGTAATTATTGAAAAGAGACATTCTTTCCTCATCAGAGGGTCGTGAACATCTGCACGATGTTGGCTCCTTATGTAATGTTGTTTCCTTCTTTGAAGTAACCACGCGCAGAATTCAATGTTAGCCAAACCCCCAAAGTAGAGCAGTTTTTGCCGAATAGTTGCATGAATAGTTTAAACATCTCTGAGCGGTGGGTGATGTGGTGGTCAACACAGTAAACACCACAGTTTCCCGAAAATAAACCCTTTAGGCCTTAGGCAT
Source organism: Symbiodinium sp. clade C Y103 (assembly GCA_003297045.1). NCBI lineage: Eukaryota > Dinophyceae > Suessiales > Symbiodiniaceae > Cladocopium > Cladocopium sp. clade C. The sequence continues at coordinate 188,127 of BGPT01000337.1, read as the reverse complement.
CTTGAATCAATCTAGGGAAGCATGCCATGAGCTGTACTCTCAAGGCACGATGTGGATTTCATGGAAGCTCCGGGACCTGTGAGGGCCTTCGCCCGCCGCTGCCACAGAGCACTTTTTGATCATTGCGTTATTACGTGGATCAAAAATCAGTCCACTCGTGATGTGGTAAACACAGTCAACCCTCCAGTCAAATCCAAAACTAGCAGCCAGCAACTGCACATTTACCATCATTTACCCACGTGTACTATTTGGGTGTATATTGAAACCAGGCACACCCAAAAAAGTCGGGTTGATCATGGTTGATCAAACCTATGGGTGGATGGGAGGCGCCTCTGACCTGATGGTTTATTCTTTAGTGTTGAACTGTGGTTTCCAATGGGTTGAAATGGCAGCAGATGATGGAAAGGAAACAAGAATCCCCATGAGCCAACCTCACCAACCAGAGAGAATCAGAGGGAATAGACTTCAATTGGCCACTCTTACGCCAGAATCCACATCGGCACGTCATATTTACCCATGCATTCACTCTATTTAAATACAAAGAATTGCCTCAGAAATGGAATTTGTTTGAAAATCGAGCACCCGTAAATCCCACTGTGTCTCGTCATTGCCCCTTTGAAATTGCCATCGATTGGGAGAATAACCCCATTGTCATACAAGCCCCCCAAATGTCATATGATTCATATTACTAACCTATCATTTTCCTCATGAAGAGAAAACAACAACATTCTACCTCCTCATCATCTATCTGGTTACATCTCTCTCTCTCTCTCTTCATATACACAATGTCCCAGTAAGAATTCAATAGTTCCACAAAGAACTATTCTATATTTGTTGGTTAAATCCCCTCGTCCAGGCCTTGAGGCTGAGCAGCGCAGTCACCCGGACATCACGGTTTTTTGGCCTCAAAAACTCGTGGGAAGACCATGGAAAACCCTCAATGAATCGATAAATTCAAGAAAACAATGTTCCCATTTTTGGGTGCCCTACTTTTTCGGGTTTGTCAAGAAAATCTTGGGGAAGAAAGGCGCTCCACTGGTTTGGAATCTTTTGAAATCCAGATTTTCCCTCCTTGAAACGGCAGTTTTTGGGCTGAGTCCCATTTCTGGACTAATCCGCAGAAACGGGATCATTGGATTGGCTTGTGAAGTCTGAAGCAACGAAGACGGAATCAACACAGGGGTTTGTCCACAATCCCAAAGAGAGATCATAATCCAATACGTTGCTAGGGCCTGCTAGGGTTTCTGTGGGGTTGTGTTGGGGGATAGCCTCTTGAACGAGCAACCGTGAAAACTGGGTGGCATGACAATCATTTCCATTGCCCCGGTGATGGCAATAGTGTGATGATGTGATAGGAATGGTCGTTGTAATTTCTATTGATCAGCAGATTGCGAACCTAGTGTCTGGTCACCAGTCCAGTATACCGCCGGTTGTCCGGAGGTGAAACCCACCTACAGTAATGGGGCTGTTTTAGCACCAGATCGAATATCCTACTCTTCAGCAGTCGAACCTGGCAATTGAAAATCTATGACAATCTCCTGAAAAGATCCCTTAAAGTTCAAAGAATGTTCAGTATGTACTGTACATGATCTACAAGTGGTGGATTTTTAGAGTTGGCACCTGAGCTGTCAGGCTTGAGCCAAGTGGCTTCTTGGTGGCACCAGGGCGGATACAGGGTTCACAGAGACAGTGGTGAGCCTTCCATGATGGCAGAAACACATATTCTGGGCGTTTGGCCCCCCCCCGGGAGTAATTACTGTATGTAGCACTACATAACTTGGAACTTGACAACTCAACAGTGTAAAGTACTTCCTCACAGAAAAAAAACATTTGGGATAACACGTGATGAAACAATCCCAAAAGAAACACAGCAATCATCAAACTACATCTGGGTCCAGGGCAGCTCCAGCCAAAGCACCAAGGTGCAGCATCCCGGTGGCAGCAGACGCTGGCGAGCTTGCAGGCCCGTGCATTGCATGCGGCTTCCAAAATGACAAGTTGAGAAGTCTGAAGGCACATGTCCAGAGTGTCAGAGATGTCTCAAGTATGTTCCTTTCTGTCAATCTGTTGAAACTACTCGTTAAGTGGGAAGCCATCCCAATTTTTACATAAAAAAGGAAAATAGTTCTATAGGTTCAATAAACCATACCCACTTGGAGGATTTCTGTCAAGGTTTCTCCATCTGGCTCTTGTGGACTAGTGACTAGTAGCCCACCAAAATCATCCAAACCTTTGCTACGGCCACAATCTGCTGTCCTGTCAGGTGCCGCTCCGAAGCAGCAGATGTCCGCCAGCGGTGCTGGGGGTTTTGGAGGTGCTGGAAACAGCTTCGAAGTGGCCTCAGGCAGGGGTGTGGTTGAGGTGGGCACAAGGGGGCTGGAAAATTTGCATACCCGCTTCAGGTCCTAAAATCTGATTTTCAAAATCTCACAATTTGATGCATGTGTAGCAACATGCGCATCATTGGTGGTGATATATGGGGTTTGTTTTAACTCATGATGTTTGCTTCATACCTCACCAAATTCTTGATGACTAGGATGAGGAAATATGAGGAACTCTAGTCATCCATGGGCAACCATCCTTTCTCCAGTCGCAAGGCCATGAACCTGCTTCCAGATGATGCTCCTGCACCTTGATCGAAAAGAGGGAGGTGCTGATCGGAATAACATCTTGGAACATGCTTGGCCAAGAAATGTGCCTGTCCCACTTGGTTCATGAGTAGACGAGCACCTATGAGCACCCAGCGTGCCAAAGCCAATACCTATTTTTTCTTAAGATGAGATCCGTGAGGATGAGGAGCAAGTCGCTTTTCTATCAAGGTCTCTCAAGAAGATTCGTTGTAGATCCTACCGTCGATAATCGGCAGATGTTGAGGCTCGAGCCACATCCTGCGACAGGTGAGTCCACTGGGAACCATGGTTCCTTCCTTTTATTTTGATATTTCCTCAGTGCAGAAGTTTCAGAAGCGCGATTGCAGGAAATCAGGGGTTCAGGTCATACACAATGTCATTTCCACGTTCCAGCATTTCCATAGTTCTTCCATATTTTGACAAATTTGTTCCTATATGTGTACTTAAACCAGCTTCCAACTCCACCAGCCTTCAGTTCAGGGCCGATTTCGAAGCCGCCTGGCTGCTGCATCTACGGAAGCTGAGAACTGCTGGGAAGCCGCACTGCATGCGGCAGGTCGGAATTCATGTTCTTTGGAGCTCCTTGGATCAATCACTGGGCCTTGGGTGACCATGTAGAATTGTAGCAAGAGGAACCTCAAAATTGGATTGTTTCAAAGCTGCGAGGTATTGCAATTCAGCCGGTGGGGTTGGTTGGGTTGATTTCAATAAAGGTACAGACATTCAGGAGACTTAGGAAACAATCATTTTTCTAACCAACCAACCAACCAAAAGGCTCCGGTTTTCCTGAGACATTCCCCAATGAGATGAAATCTGATCAGATTTTCGGGATTCCACAGGTGGTTAGCATCCCAGTAAATGACAGTGGCCTGGTAAAGTGCCGAAAATTGCTAGAAGTTTTTGTGGGTTTGGATTCGAAGACCCTGCACTTTTGCAATGGAAAGCAGTCAGTCTTTGAACTTGAACCAGAGTCGGCGTTGGGCACTTCGGTTTCCACATTTCATTGATTCACAGCAATTTGGAGCTTCTGGTCATCTAAAGAAACGTCCGCAACCCCCGTTGTTGTTTACTCCTTTTCACCGGGATTGCAGGCTGCAAGAGCCGCCTTTGAATCTGAGGATGAGCTATGCCAATTCGATGATGAGTGCTTGCTGATCAGCATTTGCTTCAGATCAGACTTTTCTTTTGTTTGGTGGAGCTGTGTGAGGGGAATGTGAGGGACAACATCCTGCTGTTCCAAACTGTTCTGCTGGACTGTGTAAGTGCGGACCTCCTCTTGCCCTCCAAAACTTGGGATTGGACAAATCTAGCCGACAAGAGATTGCATCCAAATATGGGATTCGACTGGCAATGGAGTCAATGTGTTGTTGTTTCTTCAGTTGCACCCGGGATGGAAATCAGCCTGTAAGGTGGTCGAAGGCTCCAGTGGGCTGAAGCCTTCAGGCAGGGCCAAGAGGGCTGGAGTTCCAGGAAGAATGTCAAAATCCAACAGTCGTAACGGGAAGACCGCTATAATCCACCAATTTTTGCGCAAAAGGTATACGGTATACGTATACTGTAACTATAACTGTAACTATAGATTGGCCATGTGTCATGAATGCTTTTTCTGGCACCCGTATTTTGCAGGTTTCGATGGTCCCGTCAAGACCCCATGTACCCCATTTTGCCCCATGGCTCATGTGCAGCAAGAACTGGGCTGATGAAAGCTGGCCACAGCTCGCTTGGGAGGTTCTTGGGCTTGATGCCTTTGTGGAGGATGGAGCCCAGAGCCACAGGCCAAAGCCGGAACTATGAGGGGGGAAAGATGGGTCCAGATTTTTCTGTCGACTTTACCGGAACCAATTCAAACTTGCGTTCAACTGAGTGATTTCTCAAAGGGGCCTTGGTTCAAGAAGCCTTTGGGCTCTAGCCAATTACCATCGAGCTTTGCAAGAGTTGATCTGACCTCATGCCGCAGTGTCTTGGCTCACTTCAGCTCCTGCCAGCTCCAAGCACTTCAGGAAAAAACACTAAGAACATCCTCCCCAGATTTTCTCCCTCTTCGGTGTCTTCAAACTCAGATCCCGATAAAATCTTCGGACCATGGCGGCTGCTTTCGTCGCTCCCTCCCTCCAGGCGCAGCACCTGGTGACCCCCGTGGCTGCCCCAGTCACCCCCGCCGCAGCCTCCGCCACCAGTGGCTTCCCCCGCACCGGTGCAGCCGCAGCCGCCGCGGTGGCAGGTGCCCTGGTGGCGCGAAGCATCGGAGGACAAAGGCGCAAGGTGAAGCAGAACAAATTGGCCAAGGTCCAGTGTAAGGCTTCCACCTTGGATCAGTTGAAGGAGGTCACAGGCCATGGGATGGGATGGGATGGATGGATGGTTTTGGGGGATGGAAGAGTTGTTGGATTGAGTTGTGGAGTTGACAGGTTTTGGCGGTTTGAAGTTCAAGCAGTTGTTGGCTCTGTTGGTCCAACGGTTTGGTTTTGGTTTGGCTTCTAGTGGGCAGTGCTAGCATGTCCTATGCCAGGCAAGGATGGTGGCATCCCCTTGGACAAGTACCGCAACATCGGTATCATGGCCCATATTGATGCGGGCAAGACGACCACCACCGAGCGAATCCTGTACTACACCGGACGTGAGAAGAAGATCGGTGAGGTGCACGAGGGCCAGGCAGGGCCCTGGGAGGTGAAGATGTAGTCTTGGACAAGAACGTGGGTAGGTCATTGGATTACATGTACTTGGTTGGAGGGTGCACGATACTTGTATATTTTCCTGCGACATCTGCAGAATGAGAAATTCATGAATCAATCAAAAATATATCAAAGAACTTCAAAGAACATGATTGAAACGTATTGAAATATTGGCACAAATTGCAACAAATTCAAACAATTAAATTTGAAACCATTTTTTTGCTACATCATCCACGTGAAATCTCATGCGGATGCTGGCAGAATCCATCCCACGAAATTGTACTAGTCAGCAACTCTGCTTACAAGGCCCTTCGAAACCGAAAAGACTCTAGAACCAGCGACTCAGTAGCACCATTAACACACCTGCCATCACCAGCCATCACCAGCCATTTTTGCCGGTTGAGCCCTGGTTCCTAGTGGGGTGTCCCTCCATCCTTTCGCAGGCCACCATGGACTGGATGGAGCAGGAGCAGGAGCGCGGTATCACCATCACCAGCGCGGCCACCACGGCCTTCTGGAACGAGCACCGGATCAACATCGTGGACACCCCGGGCCACGTGGATTTCACCTTGGAGGTGCAGAACTGTGGTCCATGCCCTCAAGGAATGAGATGTATGGAATGACATGGAATAATGATGAATAATGGCTTTTGGTCCCCAGGTTTTTGATGGGTTTTGAGAAAAAAAAGGTTCCATCATGTTTCATCATCATGGTGGCATCAAGTATTTGTTGTGAAAGTCTCGCTGTGCATATCGCAGGTGGAACGTTCCTTGCGCGTCCTTGACGGTGCTGTGGCCGTCTTCGATGGTGTGGCGGGAGTGGAGCCGCAGAGTGAAACCGTGTGGCGCCAGGCGGACAAGTACAACGTGCCGCGCATGTGCTTCGTCAACAAGATGGAGCCTCTGGTGGCAAGCTGGGGGAATGAAGACAAGTTGGAACTTAGACTTGCTATATAGAACATTATAGAACCATAGGTGCATACAGGTACAGGATTGTATCAAAGAGCCCGTGAAGAGAACCATACCACCTGAAGTTGTTGCAGCAGTGGTCGTGGCGTGTCGTAGTCATATACGAACAGCCACTCAATAGTTACGCTGCTTTTATGGAACATTATGGAACACATCGATTATCTTGCCTTTCCCTTTCAAATCAAACAATAAAGCCAAGAGGGATAGTTGAGGCCCTTAACAAGACTAGACCAGATAGCCCTTGGAGGAGTTTTGTGGATGGACCAATCGACTCCGCCACAGGATCGCGAGGGTGCCGATTTCTTCAAGGACGTTCAGATGATGGTGGACCAGCTGGGCACCAACCCCGTCCCCATCCAGCTGCCCATTGGAAAGGCGGCCGGCTTCAAGGGAGTCTACGACCTGGTGGAGATGAGGTCCATCATTTGGACCGGAGAGGAGTTGGGAGCAAACTTCGAGTACAAAGATGAGATTCCCGAGGGCATGGAGGCCGGAAAATACATGGTTGGAAAAAATGAAGATTGGAACAAGACAAATTCCCACTTGAAATGCAAGTTTTGCAGTTGAAACATCAGCTTGAACCCAAATTTTCCACTTGAAACCTCACATTTTTTGAAGTTCCAACATCAGACAACCTTCCACCAGGAGCTGGTGGAGAAGTACCGCGAGAACCTGGTGGAGAAGGCGTGCGAGCAGGACGAGGAGGTCCTGGAGCAGTACCTGGAGACCGGTGAAGCGCCGGATGTGGCGACGCTGAAGAAATGCATCCGCAAGGGCACCCTGAGCTTCAGTCGCCTGGGCTAGATTGGGGTGGTAGGATGGGTTGGGGGGTGGAGGTTGGCCCATGGGGATGGGGATGTAAGATGATAGATTTGATGGAGGAGTTCAACAATGAGATGATTGAGGTTTCTTCCACAGAACATGATGCCACGTGCCACAATTGAATCAACCAAGGCTTTGTGCCAGTGTTGTGCGGCACGGCCTTTAAGAACAAGGGCGTTCAGCCTCTGTTGGATGCAGTCTGCGACTACCTGCCATCTCCTTTGGACCTGCCACCCACCAAGGCAGGCATTGGGAAATCGTTCCATTTGGTGCGTATGCTACACGTCCAAAAGAAATGTCATATGAACCCAGACTGCACAAGACGTGCCTGGGCCCAGGGCAAGAACCCCAAGAACGACGAGGAAGAGCTGATTCGTGAGGCATCCCCAGATGAGAAGCTCGGTTTCAGCTGCGGGAGGTTGTGAGACATGGTGGAAAGTGTCGTGGTACCTACCCGGAAGTAAAAAGACCAGCCACTTCCATTTTGGTTCAATTGTTTTCCTTGGTCATTTGTTGATGGAGAGATGCTAGTAATTGTCTAGAGAAGAAAAACGTTGTGGAAATACACAAGACGCTGGCCGCCCTCAGGAAGCTGTCGGGCTTGGCCTTCAAGGTGGCGGCGGATCCCTACATCGGCACCCTGACCTTCTACCGCATCTACTCCGGAAAGGTGAAGGCAGGTGACATGGTCTGGAACCCCAGGAGAGCATCCTGCCCTGCAAGCTGGGGAGGTGGTGAATGGATGCGATTTGATTATTGATGATATGGGATATGGGCAGAGTTTTATAGTAGAGAGAGGGATCAGGCTGACGAGGTCTTTTTTTTTCCTTGTCTGCTATTTGCAACCCGTTGGTTGGCATGAGGGTTGAGATGGAGAGGAATGAATTTTCAACGGCAGCAACCTTTGACTACAGAGCATGCTGTCCAAAGAAATCGGCTCGTTGGATCCTCGAATATTTCCCACTTACAACCTCAAACCATTCCATTCTGCGCAGGAGCAAGGCCAAGGAGCGCATGGGCCGCATGGTTCTGATGCACAGCAACAAGCGCGAGGAGATCAAGGAGGCGCAGTGCGGCGACATCATCGCCATCGTCGGCTTGAAGGACACCACCACCGGCGACACCTTGTGCGCCGTGGATGCCCCGGTGGTGTTGGAGAAGATGGACTTCCCAGAGCCGGTGATCAAGGTGGGCAGTAGCTAAAATGCGTCCTGAAAAAAACAGTTGGACAATGGTGAGTTGTAATATGGGTGTCTGGACAAATGATAGTCACCAGTGAGTTTTATGATGTCTTTGATGTCTTATGGTCTTCTAGAGTCATAATTCCTTAAACTGGGATACATACAGCATGATGAAACCACCACACACTGTGATACAGCCCAGAGATGTTGATTCGCTGATGATTCCATGTAATGTAGTTGCCTCGTCGACTGGGTTGGTGAGCCGGTTGTCCAGGTCAGCTGCGAGCCAACTTCTCAGAAGGATGCGGACAAGTTGGGCGAAGCCTTGAACAAGTTGGCTGCTGAGGATCCATCGTTCCGCTACAGCCGCGATGAGGAGTCCAATCAGACCGTCATTGAGGGCATGGGTAACCTGGGAGAATTAAAAAAATGATGATCTTTTCATATCTTTTCTATTTCTAGACCTCCTGTGGGAGATGATCAATCATGGAACTTATCAGATCGAAAGGTTCTTACATGGCATGGAAATGCGCAGAAAGATGGGTTTTTGACCTTCCAAAACAAAGTTGTTTTAAGGATTTTTCTGAAAGCATCCCAAAATCCTTTACCATCTTCGCATTTTGCCTAGTTTCCTTTGTGCGACTTGCATGCGGTTAGCCATGACAACTCCATCAGGTGAGTTGCACTTGGAGATCATCATCGACCGCCTGAAGCGCGAGTTCAAGGTGGAGGCCGAGGTGGGCAAACCGCAGGTGGCCTACCGCGAGACCATCACCGAGCCGGTGGAACTGTGGTACACCCACAAGAAGCAGACGGGAGGATCTGGACAGTATGCAACCTGGCCAAAACAACCTTCTTGGCTATCCGAAAGCCCCTGAAAATTGAATAAAACTGATTGACCAAGTCAAATCCATAAGTTTGGCATATTTCGATTGGTCAATTTTTTAAGCACATTTAAATTTACACCGCCTGAAAATTTTATGGGTTGTGTCCCCCAGCAGTTTTCGTTCTTCCGGAATTAAACCCCGCACAAGGCCAAGCTCTGCATGGTCTACGAGCCCAACCCCGGCGAGGGCTTCGAGTTCGAGAACTCCGTGGTTGGCGGCGCTGTGCCCAAGGAGTACGTCCCCGCGGTGGTGAAGGGCACCGAGGGCCACTGGATTCCATTGTGGGTTGGGGTATTATACAAGGTCCATCCGAAGATTAATTGTGCCAAGTGGTGTCATCTATCCTCATCCATCCTCATCCATCCTCAACTTTTTGCAGGTCAAATACAGTAAATATCCGAACTTTGCGGTCTCCATCCATCTAAACTCTCATTTCTTGCTGGTCAAAGCCTAATGATGTTGGTTAAATCATGCTAAATCACTTAAGATCATGTGAGATCATCTTAAGATTTCTTAAGATTATAAGTTATACTATGTTATACTGTAAGTCCAATTTATCCACCTTCTTCATCCACCCATCTCCAAGGCGAGCTGCTGAACGGCATCCGCATGGGCTTCCCCGTGGTGGACGTCAAGGCCTCGCTGAAGGACGGCGGCTTCCACCCCGTCGACTCCTCGGCCATTGCCTTCGAAATCGCGGCCCGGGCGGCCTTCAAGGAGGGTGCGGGGAAGGCGAAGCCGATTGTGATGGAACCCATTATGAAGGCCGTGGGGGGATGGGGTGGGGGGTTGATGGGGGTGATGGGGGTTGATGATGGTTGATGAGGGTTGATGAAAAGTCTTTTTGTTTTTTCTGAATGGATCCTTAGGGACACTGGGTGGGAGATGAGTTGATGAGGGGTTATGATGGGTTATGTACTATTATCGTAACGGTTGGAATTCCAAGGGTAACCCCAAGAAAGATAACAAGTTGAATTGCTTTTGTTTTTTGAATCATTTTGAACCTATGGAAGGCTGCGGGGATGGGATAAATGCTGTGGTGGGCTTGGGGGGTGAGAGTTGCTGTTATAACTCAACATGTTGTAGCTTCGATCTTTTTGTGAAGATCAGGGGGAGATTCTGAGATGATGCGTGTGAAACCCCAGTGAATGATGTGAAACCCATTGACATGATGCGGGCGGCGAAAAACAACTCCATTGAATAACCTCTGCAGATGACAGGTAAGGTGGTGTATAGCAGCAGGTAGAAATGAAATGGCGTATAATCTCTTAGTTATGAAACATTTGTGTATGATGTCGGTGGGAGTGTCTTGAAACTGATGACAGACCATGAAGATACAGACTATGGAAACCCATTGAAGTTTGCTTCACCTCTTAGTTTCCATCACCGTTTTCACAGCATTTTCCCGCCCGAACTTTCAATGCAGAGCTCCTGTCAGGTCGAGGTCATCACCCCAGAGGAGTACACGGGGTGATATGGTTCCAATTGGATGAGATACGCGCCGCAGGGCGGAGATGGCCGGGAAGAGTATTGGTTGGAAAATTGATCATTTGATATAAAAAAGCGTGATAGTTACAAGTAGAGAGACAGTTTTTACAAGGCTGTTTAATGCTGGTCCAAGTGTGTCTTTGTAGGGGTCGCCAACGGTATCACCCGTTACAGACGCATGATGTGTATGAGAACCCTTTCCAGAAGTAGATTCGATAAACTTTTTAGCATTGTCCCAGGCTGCACCGCTGCAACTTGTGGAAAATGCAAGAGGGATACCAAAAGCTATTGCAGGAAACAGAGCATATCTGAAACATGAAAATACAAGTGGTCCAAAAATATAATACGCAATACATAGCTAAAAGCAAAGGCACCGACAGCCTGTTCCAGTTCAATCAGATCATCATCATCATCATCATCATCATCGGAGGAGTATATGGGAAACATCATCGGCGACCTCAACAGCCGCCGTGGCATAGTCAACGAGCTGGGCACCCGTAGCAACTTGCACGTGGTGAACGCCAGCGTGGCGCGGTGGCGATTGTGGGGGCTGGTGGATGGTGGTTGGTGGTGGATGGGAAATGAAAGACAAGTGCTGAAGCAACAGCAGGAATCCATCAAAAAACCCAAGTGCCGGACCTACCAAGAAGTACATAGAATGATGTATCCATATAAGAATTCCAGGTGATTCTTCCTTTTTTTCGTGCGGTTCCGGTGGCCAAGGTTCCTTTGGCCGAGATGTTCAGCTACATTGCGGAGTTGAGAAATCTCTCCAAGGGCCGCGCCAACTACAGCAGCTGGGACAATTTAGCCAAGCTGTCATAGATAAATGGGACCAGCCAATCATGGATCACCAACTGGAACCATGGATACACACTATGGATATCAATGACATCAATGGATTTTTAATGGTGGGTTGGCAAGGTGAAACAAAATGTGAAAAACATGTGAAAACATGTGAAAAATGGCATAGACTGGCCAGTGGACTGGCTAATGGACTGGCAAGTAGTAGTTTGAAGGTCCCTTACACTGATGGACATCCAGTCGCTATGCTTCTTGAACATTCATGAGGGACCGTGAGAAAGAGCGGTTGTTTTTTGTGGAAGATGCTGATCGAAAAAACGAGTCTCTCCGAGTGCCTGCTCCCAGGTATGGAGTTTGAAAAGTACGAGGCTGTGCCAGAGAACGTTGCCGACACCATTGAAGCCAAGAAGTGAGCCTGGGGGAACTTCTCAACGACTTCGGTTGATGAAAACTTCCCCCAATTTTCTGACCTCGCATCTGCGTCACAATCGACAGTCGCGAGTTTATGTGAGTTTTCACTCCGCCTCTGGCGTGAGATTTTGGCCCGACATGTTTCGACTGGCAAGGAGACTTGCTCATGTCATGTTTTTTCCCCATGTAGACATCAGAGCTTTCACCTTCGCCATTCCGAAAAAGGGTCGGAGAGCAGCGTTCAATATTGATGATGATTCATCACTTGGTGACTATCCAATCCAATGTAATCAAGTGCAGGACTTCAAAGATCACCAAAACATGGAGGGCACCAAAAAAATGATCACCTGAACGGCTGGTTGTTCCAGATGCGCAACTCCTGAGCCACTTGCCTTGGCAGGTTTGAATGCAGCAATCAGCGCCAGTGCTGCCACCGAACATTGGATGCATGCCTTTCACACGGTACAACAAATGGCTGGTATGCAACTCATACCAGATGAAATCAGCTGCTCGCCCGCGACAGTGGCTGCTTCAGATATGCAGAGTAAGGTAGCGTCATGTAGCTTTGATGTGAAGAAAGTTTTGCTGGGAAGTGCTGAATGAACGTCCCGTGAGGGGAAACATTTCAACCTTAAACCCTTTTCAGCTCAAACAATAGTGGGAGATAATGGGAGTATGCGGTCGCTTTACCCGTTGGACTCCTTCACTTTTATGATGGAACATGACGGATTTTTACCCTTGGCTCTGTGAGCTCTTCATGTGAACCTGATATTTTGCCTGTCGATTGATGTTTTTTGAACCCACTCTTGCGCCTTGCGCTGCATTGATGATGACGTCCGAGGTTTGGGGACCCTGATGAATTCACTGGCGCCGTCCTGCAGAAGAGACGCCTTTCAACTGCTGATGAGTGGCGCGGCATGCACATAAAATCGAGGGCATCCTCGCACAGCATTTGGCGGAAGTATGTGCGGTTGCAATTCTTGATGCAGTAGATCTTCAGGTACAACTCTACAGGTTGCAGGAAAGCCGACGTTTTTTTGATAATTTTTCATTTTTAAAGAGCATTGCAGAATATCTCCGAGTGCCTCGAGTACTGCTTGAGGTTTGGACAGCTCCATAGCACCATGGTCCAGCAGCTTTCTGCCATGGGCCCTAGCAAAGCTAAGCTGCCCGGCGGCAAGAGGATGTTCATTCTGGTGTGAGATTATTGATATCAACATCTGGGCCTTCAAGATAGAATCTAGTACACCTGCACCTTGATCCAATATGATATGATCCCAATTTCACCCATCATGCTCTAGAAGATCACCAGCAAAATTATGCTAAAAGTATTTAGAAGTGGTATCCCAAATTTGACATTCATTGTCATTTTCTCAAAGATAATCCAGCAGCATTTGGCCGAAGCCAGGGCTTCGCCCCACCCCTTGGCGCCTGGCAGCTGTGTTTGCAGCGGCGCTGGCAACGGATGCCACGCCCCGGGGGGCGGATGTGGCAGCGCTGGCCTGGGCGGCGGTGGCGTGGCTAGGAATCGTGGATGGGTGGGGTTGACTATGGAATGAGGGGAGCATGGAACTTGCAGCCGCCATCATCATCTTACATTGACTTGGAAGACAATTGGTGTATGTGTGATGAAGATTGATGAAGGGTGTTTGATCTCCTTTAGCCTTGATCGCTTTGACTCTGCAATGAGGCAACTCTGAATGTCTTCAGTGTGCCACTGGCTGAGAAGATTACGGCAGATGCCCGACTCCGCATGAAGGACTTTAGCAATGAGGAGACAGGGGAGTTGATGTGCCACCTCATGTTGGTCATTGATGAATTCAGACCCTGCACTTACAGTAGCTTGGTAGGTCCCAGGACTACTATTGATGGATCTCTTGTGATCTCTTTCGTACTTGGTCTGGCTAATTATTGTCAAGATGAAGACGTATCGCCTCGAGCAGCTTTCTGCTCAAACTGTATCAGCAATGTGGCAACTGTTGCCTAGACAACCAGCCTGACGACAACACAAAGACAAAAGACAGCCAGATGCATCAAGAGCACAACAGATGTACTGTACCGGCCCCCAAGCCAGTATCGAGAGCATCTGAGCAGTTTCTGCGCAAAGATCTTAAATAGGAACCAGCCAACGTCTTTTTTTCTGTAAAGCACTGCATCCTCAAGCTGGCCGTCTTTGACACTGCCAACTATCGTCATTGGCATTCAGCCAGCTTCAGCACATCAGGAAATCACAACGCTTTGGGTTGTCAATCTTAACTACGGGATCGACATCCATTGGTTCATAGGGACTACAATGACTATGACCAAGTCAAAGGAAATTGAAGAGGGCATCATGTCTAGCAGTCTATGAATCATCCTGGGGTCTAACATATTTTCAGTGGCTCACATGATCTGATGATCCGCCGCCCATGGCCCCTGGCCCTGCTACCCTTGGCCCACCTGGGGCTGCGGTCCCTAAGCGCCGTACCGGCGGCACCGAGCCTTTTTGGGAAGCCCGTGGTGTTGGATCGGCTGTGCCGCGGCTGGCAGATCCACCAGGTGAAGAACGGCTACCGCTTCAATGGCGATGATCTGCTGCTGGCAAGGGAAGCGTGGAGGGCCAAAGCGAACTCCAAGCGCTTGTTGGATCTGGGGGCAGGTGTGGATTCTGTGAAGGGCTTGCGGCTTGATGTTGGATGGATCGAAAACTTGCTTGACAGTCTGAAATGCAGTTGTAGCTGATATCTTGGCCTCTTCCACAAAACACTGGAATGCAATTGTAGGCATGCATCTCCATTCAACAAAACTTTCCGGAAGAACCACGCCTGACAGGTACCGGTTCCGTGGGCCTCTTTTGGCTGGCGCAGCAGTCGCATGACGCCGAGTTGACCGCCGTGGAAGCACAGGAGGAAAGTGTGGAGCTGCTGAGCAGAACGGTCAAACTGCTTAACTTGGAGCAGAGGGTGCAGCTGATCAATGGTGATTTGCGGAATGAGCCTTGGCTACTTGTGGTCATTGTGGTCATTCAAATCGAATCCATAATCGTTTGCCTGCTCATATTTTTCCATTCTATTCATCGGACCAGATTAGATCTTCTCACAAGGGTCCACCCTTCTACATGTTCATGTAAATGCACACATATGTCAGTCCCTATCCGCCCAGATATTTCCTGAGAAGAGACTTAACCCCCAAATCATACAGCAGTTACCCGTACCCCAAATACAACAGAAGGTACTTGGATCCACAATAAGCAGAAATGCTTTGTGCAGCTTGGCCGTCCACATGCCCCGCCGAGGCCACCCTCCTAGCCCAGCTTGGTCGTTTCGACCTGGTCACGGCGAATCCGCCGTACATTGCTCCCGAGGACCGGACCCATGCTGGTTGCAGAATTCTGACATGATCCCAGCTGAATCTGATTCACGATTTCATCAGATTTTGTTAGGATTGACTACTGTAAACGGGGTTCAAGATGTTGACCAGTGCTGGCTATGGTAACTTATTCTTTGTCTTGTTTGAACATATCATTCTGTATTATCAAATTGTTGCGGTGCAAGTTTTGGTAACAGATGGCTCAGAGGGATCACATTTACATGAATTGTGCCCTTTGTTGATGCAGGACAAGAAGTTACCGGAGCACAGCCAACGTCGTTTCTGCTACTACGAATTACGTGGTGGCGTGCATGACTTTGCATTGGCAGCCTCGAAGATGCTCAAAAGCGACGGCAAGTTCTGCCACTCTCCTGCGCTTCGTGGCCAAACCTTTTTGCATCATTTGGCTCTCACCGTTTGGTTTTGGTGTTGGCCGTTTATCTGTCTGTGCCGGTTAAATGTTGAGACAGCTTTTCGTTCCTTTAGCCCAAAGCGCATCGGCTGGAGCGCCAACAATGAAGCTAGTACCTTTGGAGGCTGAACAGCAGCAGCACGACCAGGATTGCAAAATTCTGAGGGGTTGTGGCCCCACTTCTATAACATCATGAATCATGAGTCAACATGAATCAACCACAATCGACAGCTGAATTCCTGCAACGGGGCCATTACCAACACAGAGCCCATGACTTTTCTGCGACCTGAGGCATTGTTCACGTCCATCGCCGCGCCGACGACGTTTTGGACGCCGTCCAAGCGGCCAACCTGGTCCCGGAACGGCGCTTGACGGCGCTGTCGCGGGGAGAGCCGAAGTGGCAAGTGCTGGTTTGCGGCAGCCGCATGGCTGCAGGGTAACAAGGGCCTGGGAGGCAGATGGATCCAATGTTTATTGATTTTTGGAAGTTCTCACCGAAAGGGATGGGCAATTAATTACACAACTTTAAATTTGATATCATCAAAATTTGAGTCTCATGCTGCCTGACAAGACACCAAAGGCGCGGTTTCCATGCCAACATTCAAATCAAAACGCCAGGAACAGCCACTGGTAGAGATGTGGAACTTCGTGAAGAGGAACTGTTGCTGGGCGAAGACGTTAAGCAGCTTTCCGATATGGTTTTATGTTTTATGTTGATTCTGTTGGCCACTGAGTCAAAAAACTGACGGGCAAGTTACCTCGCCGTCGATTTTTGGGTTTCTACTGCAAGGGAGCCAGCATGGTAAACAATGTCAGTTGACACGGGGAAGTGAAGAGTCGAGAGCATCGTTTGGAATTGCTGATTGGATAGTTTAGCTTGATCATGAATACCCTTTACTATTCTGATTTGCCAGTACTACTACCTTATTATACACAGTATGCAGATGTTTTGGCCAGCCTTTGTTCTCCAGGATTTGACCCAAATCATACCATATCATACCAATCATCGCATATGGTACTACGGTCCAAGCATGTCCAAGCTATGACCAGGATAGTTCAACCATTTTATGCCAACGTTGCAAGGGAGTTCTCCTGCAGCCCAGGGTGGTGCGCGACCATCAGGGCCTTTGGACCAAGGACTGGGACGCCCTCTGCGCTGAGATGGGCGCCTTTCAGAAGCCCGTGGAAGAAACAGTTCTGCGGAGCTGCGGCGCCAACGGTTGGGTGGAATCTGTGTACCAGTGAAGTGGCATCCATAGTGTGCCTCCTGCTTGGATGGGCCATGAGGTGAGCTGAATGGTTGGCAATGAGCAACCCCCTAGTAAGATCTAGTAAATCACTAGTACAGTACGTACCCCATTGATATATTCGTGACGTGACCTGTTTATGGGGGCAACTTTCCATGGGATCATGCCCACAGGAGCTGCGCATCTTGACAGCTGCTGTGCGCCACTGGCCGCCTCTGCTTCTTGGGCTGCTGCGGGAGATTTGGCGTGAAGTTGGACGACGTTTGAGGCAGCTGGGTGAGGGTGCAGCTGACCATCTTGCAGATGGGGTGTAAGTTGTTGGCAATGGAGGCATCATGTGAGCTGGCATTCGGACCTGTCTTATAGGTGAGCAGGCCAACTCATCATATCCTTTTCATAGACGGCGCGTTTGCCCGTGCGGTGTGTTTTTCAAAATCGACATGACATAACCCACCTCCTGCCACAAACTTTATGATTCGGGTGTCGCCGGGGCACCACAGTAACTACTGGCTCTGAGTTCCCCCGCCAGTGCAGTGCTAGGAGTGGGGCCTGGCTCACCACAGGGGAAGATTGGAAGGACAATGAGGGGCTGATTGGGTGCGGCGGCGAAGTGTGAACAATGCCTTTTGATGACCGAAATGCACCTGTGAGACCTACTCTTTTTCCTTGAGTGCTGACAGCCCTAATTTTTTGCTGGCGATCCTGTCAAAGATAAGGCTGTTCAGGCGACTTCAGGGGGGGGTGGTAGGCAACTTCAAGGCTTGCTGACATTCCCAACATTGTTGATTCATATAAAGTGACATATTCCGTGTATTAATTTTGGATACTGTAGATCAAACAAGCTTTGATGAGTTTCCCAATGCCATTCGTGGATTTCGTTGAACTATTCTCCAACTCAGCCCGTTGGAATTGCAAAGACTTCACCATGCCACCATTGCAGCAGGACCTGCTTGGTGTAGTGGCTTCACCATATGCAAAAGGGGAGGCCAAAAACAGGGTTATTTCCACTATCTGGTGGGAGTGATTTGTCTGCATGAAATTTGATCCCCAAATCGCTGGAAAACATCGGTCCCATAACGATGCAGAGAGAGAGAGAGAGAGAGAGAAGGGAGATGATTTTCTTTTCAAAGTTTGAACAGTTTCCTTTTTCAATCTACGTTGTCGATATGTTGCTGCTTCTTTCATCTTGTCTCTGGATGTTCACGGATGATGAAGGACGGGTTGAGCAGTCAGAACATATGCTTGCTGACTCACGAGTCCAAGTTCAGAAGCCTAGTGCCGGCGATTTTGGGATCAAACCAGCCAACACTCACCTGCATCCGGCTGAAGGGCAGTAGCTGTCCTCATGGCAATGGCCATGAGGTTGGTGGGGTTGATGTCACTGGTCCAGGTCCTGCAGGCCTCTGGAGAGGCGATTTGGGATGGCTCGGGGTGCGGGCAAGCTGCTTGGACTTTGGGGTGGAAGTCGCAGTCAGGGATAGGTCAAGAGCTGTGCCTTGAGGGGTCGTGGGAATTTGTATCTGGCACTTTCAATGCAGCCTGCACGGGTCGTCCTGATCAGCAGTGGTACAGCCAGGGGGAAACGATCCGGTCTGTGTCTTCTGCTGGGCGGTGTTTGACCACATCGAAAACATTGTCATGGCTTGGACCTTTTATCGACCTTGAGCCCTGTGACCAGGCTCACCCACTTCAGCGCTTCACTGTCACGAACCAAAGTGGAGGTTTGCTCGTTAAGCAGGGATCTCTTTGCTTGAGATCAGCGGTAATTCTGTCTACGGTGGCGTTTTTGGATGATTGTAATCGTGTTTAAGCTCAACCTTGCTGCGTACATTCACCAAGACCGCAGTGAGATGCATCAGCGTCCATGCCAATGCCCACAGTAAGATCGCAGGCACCCTGGATCAGCCGCTACAAGCTGAAACACTTGAAGCGAAGACCCCTGAGCACTCTGCGCTTTCTGATATGGAAAAGACTGTGACAGATGGCATTATATTTTCAGATATTGACCCTGTTGACGCCAATGCACAAAATAAGACCGCAGGCACGCTGGATCAGCTCCTACAAGCTGAAATGCTTGAAGCAAAGACCCCAGAGCAGACCGTGCTTTCAGGTACGAATCAAACTATGACCTACAGACAGAAAACCAATCTAGATGTCATCATGTTTTCAGCCGGGCAGATCGTTCTGGCATTTGCTGGAGTTGCCTGGTGTCTGGCGAGATTGAATACGCGACTCACCAAGCTCAAAAGTCATGTGGATCATTTGGACAAGGAGGCAACCAACGTGTCAACTCAGACCGACTGGGACAAAGCCACTGGCTCTTTTTCAACCTCCTGCATTGATTTTTGCATTGAAACTCTTCGAAAACCGTTGATGCAGCTTACATCAGCTTACCCAAGAAATCAAAGAGTGTCGACTGGACCAATTCAAGTTTGAAGCCCGGCTTGTTGACCAGATGGCAGCTTTCAAAAGCCAAGTGGATCAGTTGAGGCAGCTTATGTCATCCACCAACTGCATGGACCCACACGCAGTGAGCAACACATCATCCAGTGCTGGTTCCACTGGCTCATGGACTCACGTTACTGGAGAGCCCTGCTGCTACCTGCCGGACACCTACTTCAAGGTCATGACAGCTGATGGTGAAATCCTGTCCCCTGCGAAGATGCTCTTCAATGGCGCGATATGGCGCGCAAGTGGTTGCAGCGAAGGCACACTGGTGGAAGTCGTCCACCCACCCGAGCAACATCAAGTCGATGCCGTGATCGAGCTAAAGGCGGACCATTCCTTCCTGGTAGTGAGCCCTGATCATCGCATTCTCATCCCTGGGAACAAGACGGTGCATGGGCAAAGTTGCAAAGGGTGTTTGCATGTTAAGGATTGTTAAGGTTTGTTTGCTCTGTATTGTTCCAATTTCCACAGCTGTTACCCACACAAATCAAGAAAAAACATGTGAGATGATATTGTGAGATGCGTTCAGACTCCATCGCTGTATCCTTCCGTCCTTCACTCTTCCAGGTGCAAGCCAAGGAGCTCCAGGTCGACAGCGCGGTGATCTTGGATGATCTTGGATGGAACGCAGGCACAGCTGACCTCCATGGATTCATGGTGTTGTTTCAAAGCCACACACCTAGGTTGTCGTATGTTTGTATTGATTTTTACAATATTTTTCATCCCATGTTTTGGTTTGAGATGGTGCTAAGCAGGCCAACTTTGCTTCATGACAAGTGCACCTGGAGCAAGCCGCAACCCCGATGCAGATTTTACACGTTTTTACCTTAAATACCCCCAGCCTTCTAGGCAATGAACTTCAGAGAAAGCCGAGGAATGGAAGCTCGAGCCGACCATGGTGTTGAAGATTTCTTTCGGCCGCCCTCCATTTTGAGCAAAGGCTCTCGCAAGAAGCAATTCCGCCGTGGCAAGAAGCGAGATGGAGGTGATGCAGTGACCATCCCAGGTACTGAAGGGTACCTGACGGACTAATTCGAATAGGTTGCAGTGATCACAAGATCGGTCAAGATTGAAGGGCATTTGATATCTTATATTTCGGTCAACGGAAATACGGCCCAGTCGCCATGCATTTGTCACGACTGCATTTAATTTGATATCATAATGTTGGCAGGCCACGATGGAGCTAAATGCCTGCTGACCAGCTGGATCCGATTTTTGTCTCTTCCAGCGAAACTTGTGCGTGCATCGGCAGCTTCAACGGCCGCCGAATCAGTCACCGCACGGTTTCTGCTCAACCGAAAATAGAACGACCCGCTTTCAGCGCACGCCACTGGTTGTGCCTCGACTGCGGGTTGTGCTGCGCACACGTCTTCATGCTGGTTGGGCAATCTTTGGCGTGTTTGGATGTACACTGCACTTAGGCCATGCCTAAAACAGTAAAAAAATGCTGCGAAATTTTGGGGTGCGCTTTCTCAAGACTGGTGTTTTGAAACTGGGAAGTTTAGCTTTGCTTTGCTTGTGAACTCCTTGCTATTAGGTTCTGGCTTTCATGTACAGTGTGACTTCATGAGGCATGATGTGATGAACATATTATCAAGAGAATTGTGGTGCTTGGTTGAGCTCTTTTAGACAAAAGGTCAGTGCTTAACTGGACAGGCTGGACGAGTCAATACCTCTCAGACCTTCCTGCCGGGAGCAGACCCTGTGGTGGCCCTGGACTTGTCTCGTGGCTGATGGAAGGTGGGCCCTGCTGGGATTGGGTCGGCAGATTTGGGCAGTGAAGCCCCACAGCATCCATAGCAGCCATAGCATTGCCATGGTCCGTTGAAAATGAAGAACACAATTGCGAAAATGATCAACAATTCCTGGGCACTCACCTTGTTTGAAACATGATCATGATCTGATGTCTGATATGATGATACTGATGTTAGCAATGTGTTGGTGGGTATTGTTGCTATTGGCGTGCAAGCTTGTGCGAAGACGAGACTTGAGAACCAGCTTGCAATCCGACCCATCCTAAGGAGTGACCGGCTTGTGGTGTACAAACCCGTGGGATGGGAAGTCTACGACAACCACTCGCCCCAGCAATTGGTTGATTTCGTGCGAGGACATGTGGCTCACCTGTCAATGTGATCAGTGGGACTTGTGGGTTGGGGCAACTGCTCCGCTCCCCACTGGGTGCAACGCAGTTACAGTACTTACGTTAACTGTTGACTGTCAATCCTGGAAAGGAAATCCTGACCGAACATGATGCATCAAACGAGGTCTTGTAGAGTGACATCACATTTAGAGAAAACAAACACTTTGGTCCGCAGCCGCAACAGGACGACGATCGCAGATATAAACGCTGGGAAGAGAGAAACCGTGTAGCAATAGACGTGTTGAAATGTGTTGAATGACCAGAGACGCTCCCCATCCGGTGTCTCTTGACCAACTTGCTTTCTTCCAAGGTGGGACCTTTGCCCATCTTCCAGGACTTCAACGTTGATCTGGGCCCCTCCCACTGCAGTAGCCCATGGATAGCACAGCCACCCATCCGCAGCCATCCGCGGCACCGAGGTTTCCTGCATCGCTTGGACGTGCCCAGCTCCGGGCTGCTGCTGGCGGCAGCTTGGCAGCTTTGGATGCCTTGCAAAATCTCGCAGTGACATCACGCTAAGAATGGGAGGGTCATCTTCCAACAGATCTTGCTCAAGATTTCAATTCAGCATCTAAAAGAAGGAAAACTCATGAAACCATGTAAATCTATAGCAGTAGATGCACTTGTTTCTAGACACATCACGCGGGTCGAATGAGTCCACCAGGTCATACAGCAGGTCACATCGACCTCAGCAACTTCCTGTTCTCTGAGGCAAAGAGTTACGAAGCTTATGCTGACCTCCAACTGCAGCTCCACACAGGCGCGGTACTCGGAGATGATGTGGTGGACATGACTTACCAGGCTCCTCTTCTTAGTTGAAATTCACAAAGGGTACGTGGGACCTGTGTCCACAACTTTTTGGCTATATGTGGAGATGGTATAAGATGGTGCTCTCGCCCTTTTCAGTCTCAGTTTTCATGGTTTGCGCTGCTTTGTAATCATTGTAACTCATTGTTTTGTTGCTAAAGCGCATGGTGATCCGGTGGCTGTTTCACTGCAGTTCCAAGGGGCAGACATGCCAGGCCAGATCTTGCGGGAATATATGGTGCTTTGCCATGGCTTTGTGCCGCATTCTAAAAGTACCTTTGCTGCAGATTCGCCTGGTGGTGCTTCAAGATGGGTCTTCTGATTTACTGGAACAGTGTGAGTGTTCATGCACAATGATTTTCCTCATCCAGCTACACCAGCATATACCAGCATGGCAGTTTGGGGGTCTCACTTTGAAGTGTATTTTGACCGTCTACCTTGTGACAGCAATGCTACTTGTACGGATCAAATTAACTCTCTAGAGTGTTGGGTTGAGGCAAGCGTGTCCTCTGACGTTTGGGCTCAAAGCTTTAGAAGCTTCAGGTAATTGATGCCCCCTGTTGGATTAACTTGCAACAGGTGTCGTCAGGTGCCACCAGCTGAGGGTGATTCTTGGTGCAGCGCTTGTCTGGCCTGGGAAAGCCTAGGACGTGAACTTGCGGGGAACTGGGACCAGGCGGGTTGCAGGGCGGTGGCAGCTGACTTGGTCGTGAACTGCACCCGTCAGACCCGAGCTCTCAGATCCTGGTATCAGCCGGGATCCCCAGGTTGCTGGCTCTGGCCGTGCAACCTCAGCTGGCCCAGGCCGTGCTGAAGAGGGTGTGCCCCCAAGAGCTGAGGCTGGTGGTGACCGTGCCTCGTTGCCCCGTAGGCATTCCCTGACAGCTGCACCAAAGGCGCCCCCTCGAGCTGTGGCAAAAGAAGAGCCGCGGAGCACCAGAGAGGAGGAAGAGGACGAAGAGTCCGAAGAGGAGGCCAGAACTCCTGACCCTGTGGTGAAACCACGCAAACCAGATCGACGTGATCCTCCTCCAGAGCCTGACCGAGCACCTAGGCGTGAAGAGCCCAGGAGAGAACATAGATCTAGGGCTGACTACGGTCGAAGCCGAGATCGAACAAGGGACAGACGCAGTTCTCATCAACATCATTCAAGTCACAGGGATCGTACCAGGACATCTACCAGGAAGAAGAAACATCGTGCTGGGAGAAAACACCAAAGACTAGAACGTCTTGCATACAACCCGCATCTTCGAGTTCATCGCAAAGCATCCGGTACTTTTCTGGAATTATCTACCCATTACGGGGACAGGACGCATTTGGACAGGGATATTGTGACCCAGAATGACCGTAACCAGTAGTGGAGTTGAGATTCACATTGGACAAACTGCACAATGGGAGACCTTGTCAGTGAGTACGGGAAATGTGGTAGAAGTCGAATTGTTGACTTCATCCTTTGCAGTGGACGAGGAAGAATGGGCTGCCTTTTTGGTATCCGAAGTTGTCCTTCAGGGGGATGGGTCGCTGGTTTTAGCCGTGCGACTCCTTGGAAGCTCCAGCGCAGAGTCTGGAAGACGCCTCAAGAGCCAGCTAGACGATGGTGGCTACCTGCATCTATGCCGCAAAGAGCCATGCGATGGAGTGGAGGACGAACATGCTGGATACATCCACGTCATCCACATCCGACTATGGGACTTTGCACATTTCATAGAGATATGCGGCGACTACATGTCAAATGCAGAGCTGGCAGAGGCAGAGAAGGTCCATCGAGATGTCCTCACTATGCGGGCTCCCCCTCCGGCTACACCAAAGAAGCCTCCCAAAAGACCTCCAAGGGCAAAAGAGCCTCGAAAGCCTTCAAAACCTGGAGCAGCCACAAAACGCAAGCCTCCTGGACAAGACGAGTCAGCACCTGAGGCTGGGCTTCCCCGCGCCTTGGGAGAGGAGGCAAAGGCCAGGTTGAAAGGCAAGTTGAAAGAGATCAAAACCAAAGCCCTTGCAGGGCGTCTGAAACCTCCAGACGGCTCTGGCGACGAGGACGACAATGCGGAGGAGGAAGAGAAGGAGACGGAAGAGGGGAGCGACTCCTCCGGGGAATCACCAGCCCCAGGGGAAGGCGACCGCCTACCAGAAGTAGGTCCTTTGTCAAAAATGCTGGGCTTTGGAGACCGCTTGAACTCCAAGAAGAAGCAGAAGAAGAAGGAGGTCAAGAACCCACGGGGTACAAACGGCACTTCTATGAAATCTGTGAAAGATCGCCTAGTGAGGAAGGCGCTGATGCTGGCTGCCGAAAAAAGAGACAAGAGAGAAGAAAAGAAAAAGAAAAAGTCTTCAACCAAGAAAGACAAGGCGTTGGAGAATTTAGCATCATCCCTCCAGACGCTGATCACTGGGAAGGGTTCCAAAGAGCTGGAGGCCAAGGACAAGCGGAAGAAGAAGCGGAAGAGACGGACCCTTCCAGATGGGACGATAGAGAGTTGGAGCAACAGCTCCACAGATTCCTCGGAGGCTGGCACAGCCGAGAACTCCGAGAGCGACACAGACCTGGAGACGCCAGTGAGAAAGAAGAGCAGGGACCACCCTGGCTCTATCCTCAGACTGCTCACGGATCATGTGAGAGAGACTTTGGAGCAAGGTGCAACTACGAGCGTGACGGAGGTGGGGGACTCAGTGACCTCAGGAGTCAAAGTGATGACTTACTTTATGCTCCATCTCCGTCCGAGCTTTGGGACCTACCTCAAAGAGATGCGAGAGATGCACCACATAGCTGCAGTCTTGGACACGATCCGCAAGGGGGACATTTCGAGGGCGGCAGATGCTTTGTCGGCCAGATTCATGGCTCTTCATCAAAGCCTTCTGGATCAGAACTGGAATACTGCCCGTCACATGGAAATCTTCCCCATGCAGGAGACCAGTGCGGTGGGGCCATCCTTGGTGCTGGCGACGCGCAAGCATTCCCGACTGGTGGACAAAGTGGCCGGCAATTATCAACAGGGAGGATGGCCAGGCAAAGGACGTGGAAAAGGATACAAAGGCGACTGGCAAAGTGCCAACGAGAACCGAGCCGACAACAAAGGCTACAAAGGAAAAGGAAAGAAGGGAAAAGGAAAGAGCAAAGGGAAGTCAAATTGGGATTGGAACTCTCAAAACAACGACTGGAAGGACAGCAAGGAGAAACCCACCGAGAAGGCGGCATAGAGGACTCCTTGGGGACGCTGGCAATGGCCGAGCCGTCCACTATAATTCAATCTTTAAAGATGGCATCGTTTTGGCGCCTGGCCGGGTTATGTGATGACCTTTGCAAGCTGGGCTGTGCGCTGGGATGGTGCCTAGTGAATGCTGGACGAGTTTCACAACTGCATGGCACTACGAGGTTTTTGAAGACAGTTTTTACCTCTGATGTGTGGCAACGGGCTTCGGTTAAGCCGCTAGCCCTACCGATGCGTGAGGGTGGCCTGAAAGCCTTGAGGGATCACCTACGGCGCATGACACTTGAGGAAACTGTGGAGGACAAATTTGTGTCCGAGTGGAGCAGAGACGCCTGGATCTATGCAGCTGTCACTAGTTGCAACTCACTCTATGGGGACAGCAGTCCACTACGACCTGGTGGATGGAGCAAGGCAGAGCGGAGAGTTGCTAAGGCCATTGGCTTGGCTGTTGACCGACTGCTAAGCCATGGCCGTGACAGGCATCCGTTGGAGCCCGGGCTGGAAAAAGAGTTGCGGGGGAAGAGACTTAACTATGCAGGGGAGGAGATAGGAACTTGTCAGAAATTGACATTGGCGCAAGTTGTGCCTGCACTTCCACCGGCTATACATGGTGGTGCAATCAATGCGGTTGACTTTTTATCCCCCCATTCAAGGGACCTCATGTTGAACCCCAATAAGTCTCTTTTGGTGGATGATGGTCGAGTTTTGCCTAGGCTTAAAGGTATCATTCATGCAGAGGCAGGTGAAATGGATGGTATTGCAGATGAGCTGGTCAAACGTGGTATCTGCGATTGGATTCCGTTGGATACTGTGGTTACCTATCGAAACCAATACGTATTAAATGGATTATTTGGAGTGGAAAAACCGGCCAAGTTGGCCAATGGAAAACCAATACTACGGCTAATTATGAACCTAGTAGGTTCAAACAGTATCATGCGACAATTCACGGGGGCTGTGCACAATTTGCCCTCGATCTGCACGTGGATGTCTACCTTTGTTCAAGGAGATCAGCAGATATCTTTGTGGCAATCGGATATGGCGACCGCTTTTTATTTATTATTTCGAGTCCCCGAAGTTTGGAAGCCGTTTTTAGCTTTTAACTTTTCTAGGATGTTCCCCCACCAAGACGGCGTCAGCTCTTGTGAAATGGTGTTAGCATGCAGAGTATTACCGATGGGCTGGCTATCCTCGGTATCAATAATGCAAGAAATATCTGAACGCATCCTGCACCTCAAGGCAATTGATCCTCTTTCTCAACTGGTTCGAAACAAGTCGGTTCCCCATTGGATGGTTGGAATTATATTCAAGAGGCAAGGAAACAATCCAAGCTGTGGTGGCATGTGTATTTAGATAATTTTGCTTTAGGACAGATAGTAGACTATCCAGATGAGCGGGCGGCTGGCCATGATCTGCATCAGAAGGCCGAAGCTGCTTGGGAGCAAGCAGGCGTGGTGAGCTCGGCAAAGAAGAGACGGTCAGGAGTCCCTATTATCCACGAGCTGGGAGCCTATGTTGAAGGTGAAGTTCACTATCTTGGGGGATCGCCGGAGAGGTTTCTGAAGCTGGCCCATGCTACATGTTGGCTTCTGGAACAGCCGCTTTTGTCAAAACGCCTAGTGCAGGTGATAGCTGGAAGATGGGTGCACGTGATGCAATTTAGAAGACCCTCAATGTCAATCCTGGAGAAGACCTGGGAGTATGTTGGGAAGAAGCAGTACAAGCAGGGAATACACGCGGAAGTGCGAAGGGAACTGTTTCAATGCCTTTTGACTATTCCTCTACTACATACTCACCTGGGCGCTGAAATCAGTCCAGTAATTACTGCTTCTGACGCCTCCACCAGTGGTGGAGCAGTTGGTGTGGCGCACACCGCAACGGATGTGGGGGTCGCAAATGGGCAAGCAGCACTACTCAACCACAACCTTGGGAGACCTGCACCCATCATGGTAATTTCATTATTTGGTGGAATTGGCGGATCGTTTAGAACTTACGATATACTTGGACTTCAACCCACTGCCTTGATCCACTTTGATATCCACAAGCCTGGAAATAGGATCGTTTCTCGTAGATGGCCAAACGCCGAGATCCACGAAGATGTCAAGTCTTTCACACGTGAACTTTTTAGAGAAATGCTGGCGCGTTATGTTGACATTGAAGAGATCCATATTTGGGCAGGGTTCCCTTGTACGGATCTCTCTGCTGCTCGTGCTTTTGGAAAGGGATTGGCTGGTCCTGCTTCATCCCTTTTCTTTGAAGTCAAGCGCATCCGGAAAGTGGTCACCGAAGAAGCTGGAAGCCACATCACTGTCAAAATGGTGGTGGAGAACGTAGCATCAATGAAGCGTGAAGAATGTCAAAGCATATCACAACATCTGGGGCTTGAACCTTATTTTCTTGATTGTGCCGAAGCGGTACCAATGCACCGCCCTAGACTCTGCTGGACGACGGAGCAAATTGAGAATTCTTTTGATGATGTGTGGGTTTGGCCCGGCGATCATTGGCGCCATGTAGAAGCCAGAGCAGAATACCCCTCACTTGAGCAATGGTTGGAGCCCGGTTGTACTTGGCCCGGAGGGGAACGTGGGGCCATTTTACCCACGGCAATGAAAGCTATTGTCCGGGAACGTCCTCCGATCCGTCCTGCTGGGATCGAAAAATGTGATGAAGCTACTTTACAAAGATATTCAGCTGACAGCTTTCGCTATCCGCCATACCAGTACAAGGCTGATTACATATTATTTTTCACTGCAGATCAGAAGTGGCGCACAATTTCGGCTGAAGAAAAGGAACTATTGTTGGGGTATGGTTGGAAGCATACGTCATTGGCATTGAGCGCAAGTCAGATCAAACAATCTTATCAACGTTTTGATGACTTGAGACACTCTCTCTTAGGAGACTCATTTTCAATTTATTCATTTATTATTCCTGCAGCTGCTATGAGCCGGCAATTTTTGCCGCGAGTCTCATATGGATGGCTCTGCAAACGACTGGGTTTAGCACCAGGGTTCAGGACAAACATTAGACTTCAATGCCCATTACAACGTAAGTTAGTTTACGGGACAGAAAATCAACCCTCCAATGTCGATCTGACCACTCTCAACAGACTCATGTTGTCCCGCATCAATCATACTGGATCGGACGTCAGAATCACCACGGGGGAGATCCTCAACCCAAAGGCTCACCCTCGACAAAGTATTGAAGCTGCTTGGTATGATTGGAAGCCTTGTTTTCACACTTTTTGGAAACAGCTAAGATCATATTAACGTTTTAGAGTTGCGTAGTATTTTCCTTGCAATCCAATATCATGTTTCCCATCTTGGGTCCTCAACTATGAGAGTGGTGCATGTAAGTGACTCCTATGTGTGCCTGTCCGTGGCCAGCAAGGGGCGTACGGGGAGCAGACTCTTAGGGCGCGTTCTCCGTAGGCTCAATGCTTTCCTTCTTGCTCATGGCATCACCCTGATTTTGGCACACGTCGAGAGCACCAGCAATCCTACAGATGGGGCGAGCCGTAAAGTGGCAATTCGTAGCTAAGAGAACTCGAGCTGAAAGAGTGGCGCAACGCCGCAATGTCATTTTGAGAGACGCTGGTATTACGAAGAAAACACAAGAACGATATTTTTGGGCCCTTTCATTATTGCTTCCTTTCTTACAGAAGGTCCAGTCCACTTTGGACTTAGACCAAAGCACCTGTGACTGGATACAATTTGCATGGGAATCTGGCGAAGCTTTGCACATCGTTTCAGATGGGCTCTGTGGCTTACATCATTTCGAGCCATGGACCAAAAGACTTCTGCCCATGGCTTGGAAACTTTTCTCTGTATGGAAAAAGCTTGAGTCACCGGACAGAGCACCTCCGCTCACCTTTGATATCGTGTACGCTTGGGCCAATTATGCTTTGCACCACAATCAAATAATTTTTAGTGCACTTTTGTGCCTTGGTTTCTTAAGACTCCTCAGAACGGGAGAACTCTTACAGGTGTGCGCTAAAGACATCCTTGTTGGCGCCCATCAGGCCATCATCAGCTTGCCTTACACCAAAACTGGGCAACGTGAAAAAGTTCAAGAGATGGTCATGATTGATGATCCTTTGTCTCTTGAAATCCTGCGCACACTCAAGGAGATTCAGCATGGTTCTTTGGTGGCAAACACACCACTATGGGTGCATTCTGCCGAAGCTTTTAGGAATCAGTTCAAGCGATTTTGTAAGAAATTCGATTTACTTCAACACAAGTTTCGACCATATTCATTACGCCGTGGTGGTGCCACGTGGGTTTTTCGATGCAGTGGCTCAATGGAAACTGCCCTGGTAAAGGGCCGCTGGGGATCGCACCGAGTGGCCAGAATATATATCGCAGACGCCCTTTCATATTTACCGGGGCTGACCTTTACAAATGCAGCTCAAAAGATGTTACATACCTGGTCTCCTCTGTAAATTCTCTATTTTTGAGACCTCTCTTTTTCTTCAACTCGCTGACGCAAGTCGAGCGGAGGGGGTCGTGGAGGAGCCAGAAAAATTTTTCAATTCCGAAGCAAATGGATGAATGTTTGTGAATTTTCGCTCTCTACCATGAGAGAAATCAGAATAATTTGCTAAATACTTTCCATAACGAAGTTCNTTTCAATTCCGAAGCAAATGGATGAATGTTTGTGAATTTTCGCTCTCTACCATGAGAGAAATCAGAATAATTTGCTAAATACTTTCCATAACGAAGTTCCTACCATGGAACAAGTTCCGTCAAAGGAACACTAAATCCAAGCAAGCAATGGGACATAGCCATTGCTTTCAAAAGCTACTTGCTGCACGTCAGAGGGAAAACAGGCGCTGACTGAAACCCATNAAGGAACACTAAATCCAAGCAAGCAATGGGACATAGCCATTGCTTTCAAAAGCTACTTGCTGCACGTCAGAGGGAAAACAGGCGCTGACTGAAACCCATTAACTCTCTAGAGTGTTGGGTTGAGGCAAGCGTGTCCTCTGACGTTTGGGATCAAAGCTTTAGAAGCTTCAGCCCTCAAGCCACCCTCCCAAGGAGGAACGGAGGAGCCAGAAAAAAATTTCAATTCCGAAGCAAATGGATGAATGTTTGTGAATTTTCGCTCTCTACCATGAGAGAAATCAGAATAATTTGCTAAATACTTTCCATAACGAAGTTCNAAGGAACACTAAATCCAAGCAAGCAATGGGACATAGCCATTGCTTTCAAAAGCTACTTGCTGCACGTCAGAGGGAAAACAGGCGCTGACTGAAACCCATCTATGTGATAGTCTTGTTGACCAGTGGATGCTCCTGGATTTTGGAGGTGCTCAAGGTTGAGGCGGTTGAGGTGCGCCAACTGGAATCAGATTTTGATTTCATCACCTATAATTAATAAACATCAGCTGGAACCCCCAAGAGTATCCAAGAGTTTGTTCAGATTTTTTGAAGACTATGCTAGCTGTTAGCCCATCAATATCCTGGCAGTTCTCTTAAGTTCAAGGCTTCAAGGTCCCTCAAAAGAGCACTGCCATCCAACCGGCTGTACCGAGGCATCACCGCGCGGCTGTGGGATGTAACTCCAGTGACAGAGGTGGGCCTGGGCAAAGCGGCATCTACGCGGATCAAGGTGCCGTGGCTGATCTTTGGGGAGATTTGATAGGAATCCTTGGGCGGAGTTTCTGGCACCCATTGGATCCCCTTGGCGAGATACCAGCTGGGAGATGTGGGTCGATGTATATGTATTAATTGTTTTGAATCACTGTATTATACAATATGTTATGATATTAACTTATTTTTTTAATATATATTTGCAGAAAGCAAAACATATATTGAATTTGTAGATCTGTAGATATAGATACGTTAGATAGTTAGATAGATAGATAGATAGATAGATAGACACATACAATCAATTCAGCAGATTGGTATCCCAAATCATTTCCCACTAGGCTGAGAACTAGCTGGCTTGACCACACTTGGTCACGCAGGCTAACCGAATCTCAAGGTGTCCTGACTGAGGCGGGCTCCTATGGCTACTTCCCAGATCTGGCCATGACCTTCTCCGAGCCTCGGCTGCTGCAGGGCCGCTATTTGCCGGGTGACACTGCGAAATGGGGAGCTTGTGAGCTTTGATGTGCCTTTGAAATTACTGGCATTGGGTAGGATTTGACAAATTGTTTTCACACAGTTGGTATCATAATAGAAGAATTAGGCACTAGCTGGGAAATTGCAGGGCATACACACGAGCAGGGAGACATCGCGTCGATCGAAACACTGGTTTCCAATTCGCCCAGGTGGTGACGATTCAGATTGACACAGGTCGCAAGCACCAAATCAGGACAGAACTGCCTTTTCTCGATGGTGAACATTTCCCAGCGAGTGAGCTGCAACAGCGATGTTGAAGAACTGCTTCAACCCCGAAAAAATCTAAATGATTCTGATCCAAGCCCAATGTGAGACACCGTCAGACGTAACACTTCATTGATTCGTGAACAAAAAATGGCCGTTTTGTATATCTTTGGCTATCACCACCTAGTAGTGATTTACTCTATTCTTCATATTCGCAGCGGCAGGGGCATCTCATGCTCCATCACAATCTGTTACAGCAACTTTTCTGGATTGATGTTCAAAAAATAATGCATCTCACCATAGGTGTGCCCAAAAGAACGGGGATACTCCAGACCGAATATCTTAAAGACGATTTCTTTTGGGGAATCCCATGATCCCAATGGTTAGGGCCACCGGCCCCCACGTGCAGACCGGGTATCTGGGCTGTGTTGCTGTGCCAGGAGTCACATGGCACATATTGGCCACGCAGTGGTCCGTGACGGCAGATATTCCAGTGGCTTGGCTCTACGCTAATAGCCTTTTTTTGCTGAAGGCTATGGTTTGTGGCATGCTGATCATTCACGATAGGAACAACTCATTTCTAGACATGAAACATCATAAAACACAAAGTGCCCGTTTCCTTGAATCATAGATACCTCCAAAGCAAACAACTCAAAAACCGTTCCTCATGATTATTCCTTCAAATCAAGCTTCAGGTGACCATGTCCGTGGTCTCCCACGGCACCCAGGTACAGCCACCTTCCACGGAGACAGTGGACTTTGTGGAGGCTCTTTCAAAGGGAAAACACATGGCATTGCGGGAAGGACTTCTCCAGCATTGTTGTTCATAAAATTACAATCAAAGCATATCAAAGCCAAGTCCTGTAATTACTTGGATGGCGGTTTTTCTCCTAGTTTGTTGTACGCAACATA
This sequence comes from Symbiodinium sp. clade C Y103, assembly GCA_003297045.1. NCBI lineage: Eukaryota > Dinophyceae > Suessiales > Symbiodiniaceae > Cladocopium > Cladocopium sp. clade C. The sequence continues at coordinate 155,419 of BGPT01000337.1, read as the reverse complement.
TTTTGGAACCCAAACCAATGTGGACCAGAGATACGAGGCTCAACCGCCAACTCTTTTCAGAACATTTCAGAACCAAAGCTGCTGCTGCCCTTTCTCGGCCAGGAAGCTTCTTGCGACTTGATTGCAGGTTGTCAGTTGGACCTTGTTCCTGAATGGCCAGCACATGGGGTAAAACACCCGGTCATTCATGGTACTGACAAGTTTATAGGATTATATAGCGATGTTGAGTTTGTAGCATGTATGACGTTGCAATTTGCAACCTCTTTGGATACAATTGTTTCGTACATGTTTATGAACTATTTTGAACTTCATGGATCTTCTGGACGGTGGCATATATGTGGCAGTTCTGGAGCTGGCCGAGTTGGTACACGTCGTTGCCGAGGCATCGGCACCGCCTTGGTTTCGCAGCAAGCCGGCACTATGACATCCAGGCCTCCAAGCCACTTGTGACAGATTCGTTTCGGTTATATAATGTTTCTATATGTTTCTTGGGAGTGCTGAAGTTGGCCTCCGTGCATTTCCACAGGTACTTTGTGGATGATTCAGGAATAATTTAGATCCCCTCAGGTGCACAGCATCATCTGAGCATTCGGTATCATTTTGCATTGGAATGGCAAATCACTTTCTAGTCTCTTTTGAACTCGTGTCCTTCTGTAAGCCCATGGCATTTATAGATGACTGGATGTCTTTTGGAGGTCGACGCAGGTTCGTTTCGCAATACCATCGACCACTCCATGCCCCACAGGTCCCACTGCCGAAGGAGCTGAAAGCCGCCCTGCTGCTGTTGGAACCATGGAGGGGGTCTCAGCATGTCTCAGTGCACCTTGGCCTGAGTGATCTGATGAAACCTGGGTGAATGGGTTGGTGAATGGGTGGGTTTAGGAGCTGCAGCATAGGGCATAGGGATGCGTAGGGAAAGTATTGTATGATTATATCATTGATTGATTAACGGACCGGAGAACCCCACATGTTGAGTGTCCCTGTGAGAGAATCCGTGTGAAAAAGGAGCAGAGGAAGAAGAGAAAGACAATGAGCAGAATATACGCCAAACTGTACGGAGACGACAGGTGGATAGACAGAGAAAGAGTTTGCTTTTGGCCGTCAAGTCCTGCAGAGAGAGAGAGAGAGAGACAAAGGGAGAAAGACATGAGCTGAGAATATGTATAATGTAATGTAATGTAATGTAATGTTATGTTATGTTATGTTATGTTATGTTATGTATGTATAGCATACTACTGTAAGAGGAATATAGTTGAGGAAAATCTGTTGAGATATGTTGAGATCGTTGAATGATGCATTAAGATTATTGGGATAGGTTCAGTTCAGATAGAGAGACGACGAGATAGATACAATCAGTAGCGAGGTAGCAGATGAAGGTCGAGATATAGAGTCAGATGGAGAAATGAGACATAGAATTTGATACGCCGCTTGTAGGGAGATGTAAGCTTTTTGTCATGAAGTTGGGAATATAGATCGAAACAACAATGCAGCACGTTGGTCTGAGATAGTATTCTGTAGGGACACGTTGAGAGAGCTTCAGGTAGAGGTGAAGGGGTAGACATGAGTAGATAGTGTTGGTTGTGTTGCGACAGATTGAAAATTTACAAAGATCAGCTGAGAAAAGTTCAGCCACAACAGATAGAGCCAGAAGAGTAGCAGTGGTGTGGACAGATCCAGGAGGAAGCCACAGCAGATGAGTTGATCGGCAATCCTGCCCCTGCCAGACCAAACGCACTGGACAAGCAGAAGAACATGGTACTCATATGATATACTGTATTATTTAGCGCTTTCTGAGTGTACTCATTTACTCAAATGACACGTGTCCAGATAGAAACGTCCAAACGTCCCGATGCAGGGACACTAAAGAGCTAGCTCTTCCGTGACGTGAGTGCAACAGGGCAGACAGGCATCGCTAGTGCAATGCCAGGAGTGTGGCCTCGCTCACCATGGGCAAAAAGATTAGAAGGACAGGTAGGACAGCATGTGCCGAGAACCGTTGGTTGCAGTGACATGGGGTAATTTTGAGTTGTGAATTTATTTTGATCCAATATTTAGGGCATTCTAGGGCCCTTTTTGAAGATATTCTGACCTGGAGCCAACTCCAACAATCTGTGTTACTGTTCGTTTTTTTTTCCCTGAGGGGCAGTCATGCTTGTGGTTCTCAATGCTGCTTCGGAACATCATGGAACATCTAAATGGTCCTGTTAAATAATGTTAAATAGACTAGATTCCTTACATGCTGACAGCCATGCTTTGTGCGGTCATTCATGCCGAAGTTAAGATTCAACTTTCAACATACTATACTACTTTGCTTCCAGGTATGCGAAAGGAAGGCTGGCAGGCAAATTCAAGGCAGGTTGAAAAACTCACCGTTTGAAAAACTGTTGGTTTGGATAACACCACAGCACCATTGTTGCAGGACCTGATTGGTGTAGTGAGTGTAGTGGCTTCCCCATACGAGAAAATGGAGGCAGGGATGGCTGCCAGGTTTCTAGTGCCATGAAATGTGATCATGCAAATCATGTACGTATTTTTTAAATAAATTATGCATGTCGGGCGGTCTGCCTTCCATGAAATTTGCTCCCCAAATAGCTTCAATTGCAGATTTCCCTTTGCAAGTTTGAGGGGTTTTCTTTTCCATTTGCTCACAGATGATGTGTGACAAGGAGATACTGTATAAAGTCGTGCCTTTCTTAAGGAAATGTCTTAGAGTTAGGTGGGTCGAAGCTTCGCCTGGAAGTCGTGCCGGGGGCTGTGGTGATCTCAGCTTAACCATGTTTCTTTTCTTTTGTGATTTTTCCTGCGTTGGGGTTGGGTTTAGGTACTGTGTGCTTAGGTTGTATGCAATTTTTGTTGCATTAATTCCGGTGGTTGAGGCTGTTAGGGGTCGATGTTACCACCAGGGCTTGGCAACCTGCGTGGCTGACAAGGTAGCAATGTGTGCTTGCACTCCCGAATTATCATTGTAGCAAACTGTTCTCTGAATTGCAAGTCTACAGGTGTCGTCGGGATTGGGACATTTGTAGGCCAATTGATATGTTTTTGGTGTATTTGCAAATAAGCTGGTGGGCACGAGAGGTGTGGACATAGCTACGCAGCAAAATTCAACAGGAAAGCCAAAAAAGATCCTGTGGTTTCTGCATTTGGGACAGCAGCTCGGAGCTAGGAGTGGTGCTTGGCTCACCACGGGCGACCATTGGAAGGACATCAAGTGCCAACAGCTTTCGGCCAATGATCAGATGTGGGTTGGCGTTCCATGTGTCAACTCGTGGACGTCCCCATCAGTTGGATTATGTTCCCGCCCAGTTGATCACAGACACCCCCCAATTACCATGGCACCGTTCCTGCAGCAGGACTTTCTGGGCGTTGTGGCCTCACCATACTCTGCATTTGAGGCCGCACCACATTTGCATGATTTGATGTCAAATGACAAACAACTAAATGATCGAAGGAAGAAGTCAAGCTTCCGACAATATGGACAGATGGAAAAGCACAGCCAGGAAGAAAGTCAGAAGAGAGAAGATCAGGTGCGCGAAAAGGTAGGAAAGTCGCGAAACACTGTGTTTTTCAACTGTTTTGTGGCTCCGGAGGGTCGAAAAGTAGGCTCCCTAAAGCGGCGGGTGCGGAGCCATCTGGGCAGATGAGCGATGAAAAATTGCATGCCATTGTGGCGCCAAGCACATTTGCAAGTCAAAATGCGAAAAACACATGTTCGGAACACTTTTGGAAGTTGAGATGTCGAAAAAGTGCACGCCATTGTGGCGCGAAGCACGTTTGAAAGTCAAAAGTGTTCACACCTGACGGTCTCAAAGCACTTTTGGAGGTTAAGATGTCGAAAAAGTGCACGCCGTTGTGGCGCGAAGCACATTTTGAAGCAAAAAGTGTCAAAACACACCATGTTCAGAGGACTTTTGGAAGTTGAGATGTCGAAAAAGTGCGCGGCGCTGTGGCGCGAAGCACATTTGGAAGTGAAAATGTTAAAAACACCACATGCTCGGACCACTTTTTGACGATCTGATGTTGAAAAAGTGCACGCCGTTGTGGCGCGAAGCACATTTCCAAGTCAAAAGTGGGTAAAAAGTGAGGGTATCGGGCCAATTTTTGACGATCTGATGTTGAAAAAGTGCACGCCGTTGTGGTGCGAAGCACATTTCCAAGTCAAAAGTGTTAAAAACTGAGGGTCTCGGGCCAATTCTTGAAGTTTGGATGTGATTACACCAGAACTACAAGTACAAGCACAGGTAACAAATACAAATACAATTACAACCACAACCACAACTTCAACTACAACTACTCTACCACCACCACTATAACTACAACTACAACTACCACTACCATACCACTACAACCACAGCTACAACTACAACTACCACCACGACTACTCCAGCCACAACTACATTAGAACTACAACTACAACTACTACCACTACAACTACAACTACCGCTGCAACTACACTGCCACTACAACTACAACTACGCTACCACTACCATTACAACATACCACAACTACAACTACAACTACCACTACAACTGCAACTAAATTACAACACTACAACAGTACACCGACACAACAGTACACCGCTACAACACTACAACACTACAACACTACCACTACAGTTACCACTACACGACAACTACAACTGCAACTACAACTACTACAACTACAACTACTACAATTACAACTGCTACAACTACAACTAGGTTAGAATTACAACTACAGCTACAACTACTACCACCACAACTACAACTACCATCACCACTACAACTACACTACTACTACCACTACAACCACAGCTACAACTACAACTACCACCACGACTACTCCACCCACAACTACATTAGAACTACAACTACAACTACAACTACTACCACTACAACTACAACTACCGCTGCAAGTACACTGCCACTACAACTACAACTACGCTAACACTACCATTACAACATACCACAACTACAACTANAACTACAACTACCACTACAACTACAACTAAATTGCAACACTACAACAGTACACCGCTACAACAGTACACCGCTACAACACTACAACACTACAACACTACAACACTACCACTACAGTTACCACTACACTACAACTTCTCTACAACTACAACTGCAACTACAACTGCTACAACTACAACTACTACAACTACAACTACTACAACTACAACTAGGTTAGAACTACAACTACAGCTNACTGCAACTACAACTGCTACAACTACAACTACTACAACTACAACTACTACAACTACAACTAGGTTAGAACTACAACTACAGCTACAACTACTACCACTATAGCTACAACTACCACCACCACTGCAACTACACTACTACTACCACTACAACCACAGCTACAACTACAACTACCACCACGACTACTCCACCCACAACTACATTAGAACTACAACTACAACTACTACTACTACCACTACAACTACAACTACCGCTGCAAGTACACTGCCACTACAACTACAACTACGCTAACACTACCATTACAACATACCACAACTACAACTANACTACTACCACTACAACTACAACTACCGCTGCAAGTACACTGCCACTACAACTACAACTACGCTAACACTACCATTACAACATACCACAACTACAACTACAACTACCACTACAACTACAACTAAATTGCAACACTACAACAGTACACCGCTACAACAGTACACCGCTACAACACTACAACACTACAACACTACNAACTACAACTACCACTACAACTACAACTAAATTGCAACACTACAACAGTACACCGCTACAACAGTACACCGCTACAACACTACAACACTACAACACTACCACTACAGTTACCACTACACTACAACTTCACTACAACTACAACTGCAACTACAACTACTACAACTACAGCTACTACAATTACAACTGCTACAACTACAACTAGGTTAGAACTACAACTACAGCTACAACTACTACCACCACAACTACAACTACCATCACCACTACAGCTACACTACTACTACCACTACAACCACAGCTACAACTACAACTACCACCCGACTACTCCACCCACAACTACATTAGAGCTACAACTACAACTACTACCACTACAACTACAACTACCACCACCACTACAACTACACTACAACTACAACTACGCTACCACTACCATTACAACATACCACAACTACAACTACAACTGCCACTACAACTACAACTGCCACTACAACTACAACTAAATTACAACACTACAACAGTACAACTGCAACTACAACTGCTACAACTACAACTACTACAACTACAACTACTACAACTACAACTAGGTTAGAACTACAACTACAGCTACAACTACTACCACTACAGCTACAACTACCACCACCACTACAACTACAATACTACTACCACTACAACTACTACTACCACTACAACTACAACTACCACTACATTTGCCACTACCACCACAACTACCACTCCTGCTCCCACCCCCCTCTCACTACCACTACAACTGCATCTACAACTACAACTATTACAACTACAACTACAAGCACCACTACATCTACAACTACAGCTACAACCACAGCTACACTGCGCTGCCTCCAACCACTTGTCGGTCCATCAGTGGTTTGGCTCTGCCACCCATCATTCGCAGCAACCAACCTCTCCTGTAGGTTTCCTATCTTTGAAACTTCCGCCACCGCCTTGTGCGGTACTGCTGGTATTCATTAAATGGATAGATTATGATGATTCCATCTATATTATATCTGTTGCGAACTTCTATCCTTTGTTGTTCTTGTCTGGCCGCGATTGATTTGGAGAGATGTGGGGCAGTCAGGTTCAGTGATTCTCTCCGGAACCACAGCTCCAGTCCTCAAGCAGTGGAACCAGTTACCGCGCCCGGGACCGCCAACACCATGGTGCCGCAGATGTCTTTGTTCCAGGAAAGCCAGGGCACCGATGAGATGGAGATGGACTTTGGCAAGTACAAGGAAACAAGGATGACATACCAGCAAGTCTACCAGCATGATCCCGGATACGTCCAGTGGTGCATCGACGAAATGATCAAGAACCCGGGGCGCAGCGGCAGGGAACTGATCCGATTTGCAACATGGGCCATTGAGATCCATTGAGAACAAAGGAAAATATCAGCAACCACTGAGTTGCGCAACAATGTCACCCTGCCAGACGTCCGTTGCCATGACCAACAAAGAGCCGCAGGGCACCGATGAGACGGAGATGGACTTTGGCAAGTACAAGGAAACAAGGATGACATACCAGCAAGTCTACCAGCATGATCCCGGATACGT
>BGPT01000337.1:108119-148142 GCA_003297045.1 Symbiodinium sp. clade C Y103 | reverse complement strand
GGAGATGGACTTTGGCAAGTACAAGGAAACAAGGATGACATACCAGCAAGTCTACCAGCATGATCCCGGATACGTCCAGTGGTGCATCGACGAAATGATCAAGAACCCGGGGCGCAGCGGCAGGGAACTGATCCGATTTGCAACATGGGCCATTGAGANATGATCCCGGATACGTCCAGTGGTGCATCGACGAAATGATCAAGAACCCGGGGCGCAGCGGCAGGGAACTGATCCGATTTGCAACATGGGCCATTGAGAACAAAGGAAAATATCAGCAACCACTAAGTTGCGCAACAATGTCACCCTGCCAGACGTCCGTTTCCATGACCAACAGAGAGCCGCAGGGCGTTGCGGAACAGATGGCCGCTCTGAAAAGCCAAGTGGACCAGTTGGAGCCGCTGATTTCATCCATGAGCAAAAGGATCAACAACATGTCCTGGGTGGACAGCCACGGAGCCAGCGACACATCATCCAGTGCTGGTTCCACTGGCTCATGGACTCACGTTACTGGAGAGCCCTGCTGCTACCTGCCCGACACCTACTTCAAGGTCAAGACAGCTGATGGTGAAATCTTGTCCCCTGCGAAGATGCTCTTCAATGGTGCCCAAGTGGTTGCAGCGAACGGCAGGGTCGTGGAAGTCGTCCAGCCACCCGAGCAACATCGAGTGGATGCCGTGATCGAGCTAAAGGCGGACCAGTCGTTTCTGGTGGTGAGCCCTGACCATCGTATTCTCGTCCCTGGGAACAAGACGGTGCCTAGGCAAAGTTGCAAAGGGAATGCAAAGGGTGTGAAGCACACGTTTGCAGGTCAAGGCTTGTTTGCTCCACATGGTTCCAATTTCCCATGCTGTTACCCACTAAACTCAAGTGAATCACTGGCCGTCATTCGCCCCAGAACTGCCCAACGGGTTTCTTTGTGAGATGCGTTCAGACTCCATCGCTGCCTCCTTCCATCCTTCACTCTTGCAGGTCCAAGCAAAGGAGCTTGAAGTTGGCAGCGAGGTGATCTTGGATGGAACGCAGGCAAAGCTGACCTCTATGGATTCCTGTCTTTCGTTTAGAATGCCACTCCCTTTTGTTCTTCTTTTTCATGTTCTTTCCAGTTTCATGATTGTATATTATTTATTATATCTTTCCATGTTCTTACAGAAACATGTTGTTGTTTTCTTCATGAAATACCACTTTTCCCAGACACGACTTTCAGCGAAACCCGAGGACTGGAAGTCCACCCCCACTATGGTGCTGAAGATTTCCTTTCGGCCAGACCTTCCTGTCGCAGCCTTCATGAGGCCACCCTCCATTTTGAGCAAGGGCTCTCGCAAGAAGCAGCTCCGTCGTGGCAAGAAGCAAGGAGATGGAGGGGATGCAGTGACCATCCCAGATACCGAAGGGTACCTGACGGCCTGACGGACTAATTCGATTCGGTTGCAGTGAGCACAAGATCTAGTCAAAATGAAGGGCATGTGATCTCCTTGGCCCCCATGGTCATCCATTTGTAAAAATTCATGTAATTTGACATTGTGTTGGCAGCCCACTGTGGGCCTGAATGCCTGTTGACCAGATCTGATTTTTTTCCTCTTCCAGCGCAACTTGTGCGTGCATCGGCAGCTTCAACGGCCGCCGAATCAGTCACCGCACGGTTTCTGCGCAACCAAAACAGCACGACTCGCTTTCAGCGCACGCCACTGCTGGTTGTGCCTCGACTGCGGGCCGGGCTGTGCTTGTCTCTTTATGCTGGCTGGGCGCCTGAAAATTTTAAGTAAGGCATTCCTTGGTGTGATGCACACCGTGCTTAGGCCCTGCCTAAAAATAGGTGCTGTGTCCATGCTGCAACATCAAGATCACATTTCTTGGGTCTATTGAATTGTGCAGCATCATTGAAGATATTGAAGAGCGTTGATTTTTTAAGATGCCGTCAGATGATTTGAGCATTTGTTTGTGAACTCATTTGGTTTCTCGTCTTGTGAGTATGATGTTTAGTAATTTGTTTCTCTTCTATTTTTTTTGGGTGAATCATGTGGCTGAGAAAGATTGAGACTGTCGGAAGAAAAACAAGAGTTCAGTTGGGTGATTCTTTTTGGGTAGATGGAAGCAAATACATGAAACCATACCAAGCCCACGGATGATAGCAGTAGCAATGGGTTTCGCTGCACCCTCTTGAGCTCCACTCCACGCTCCGCAGGTTCCACTGACAATGAGCTTGCAGCAGCCCTCCTGCGGCTGCAATCTTGGAAAGGATCTCAGCGCACCCTGGCCTCAATTTTTCTCCGTAAACTTTGGGGAATGGTTGGTGCAGGCGTTTAAACGGATTCTAGAGCCCATGGCTTAAACTTTACCTTTTCGTTGGTGCGGCAGTTCGGATAGCGAACCTCATCATTACCTGATGTGATTCAACGGTTTGCGCCAACGGCAACGGTTGATCCTGCCCCATCAGCGAGTACTGAAGGTCTTCCCCCATCCAGTTTCGCAGAAGAGCATTTGAACTGGGACAGTCCCGACGTCGCTGCAGAAAAAAATGAAAAAGGGAGAGAGAAAATGTTGATGTGTGCGAGAATTGTCCGAAGATTCTTGAAATTGGAGCTTGATGCAGTTTCCCCATGTAGAGGGGCCAGAATCCATTGTATTAGATATTATATTAGATATTATATTAGATATTATTTTATATTCTATGGATATCATATTTATATATATATATATATATGTTTATTAGATCGCTATACAACTAATGCACCTTTCACTGCCAGAAGGTCGTTGCAGTGACGTTGGGTGTTTCAGCGCAGGTGGCTGTGAAAGGAGACCGGCGCGTGGCGGGGGCCTTGCTTCAGTTTTCAGGATCTACAGTTGACAAGGTGAAGACACCATGGACCCGCTGGCTGAAGGAAGTTTCATTTTCAGTTCACAATGGAAGACATTTTCAAAGCAACCAGGTTCAAGAACAGCAACCCAAGAGTCTTATCCCTGCCAGATCCTTTTAAGGTTTATGCTCGCTTGGAGGCAGTTCAAAGCCTGGCTTCTCCAGCCAAGAGGTCGGGCCTGGAGCCAGATAGAAGCGGTATTCAACATCTATCAGTCCCTGGGCCCAAGGAGGAATACTTACTCTACTTGGACCAGCAAGCCACAAAGTAGGTTTAAAGTCTTAGCAACTTAGCATATTTTAAGCATTTTTAAGCGGTCTCTATGTTCATCATGGAATTTTGCTGATGTTGGGACTTCCAGTAAACTATCCATTCATGTTCTATCAGATTCAACAGACCACACCCGGACAGCACTCAGCAACTTTTGCGCGTTCCTGCCACCACCCTGCGTGCAGTGGCAAGCAGAAAGCCTTGGACGCCATCCGAGCTGCCTTGAAGGACCTGGGGAGAATGGGCTGAACAGTGTGGATCAGGTGGGTTTCACCAACACCGATGGATGTGACAACTCAGAACTATTACATCCAAACTGATATTCCAACGGGGGATTTGTCATGATTTGTCCACTTACTTACTATTTGCATCTATGTCCGCTATGTATTTCGATTTCAAATTCTACTGTATAGGTTTGCCTCGGCATGCGCCCTGCAAGACACTTGTTGATGCTGCCCCAGTGGCTGGTTGCCCGGCAATTCCTGGACCAGATTGTTCCCTTCCCTTCATTGACTGTTGGATGTTGCTGGGTTTGTCTTGGTGAAGAGCCTTTTTGCTACAGACACTGGCCATGGCCATCATGTGAGGATGAGCACGTTGCAGTGCGGCTGGCAGCTGCTGAGGACGGTTCTGGAGAATGGTTGCTGCCCAGAAGGTTGCGGAATCCACGTCCCTGATCTAGGTCAGTTTGAAGTTTGATCCAAAAAGATTTTTTGCGAAGCGGATTTTTCTTGGGGGCATGGGGATTATTACAATCTGTTTGACCTCTATAGTCTGCCCAAATCCCAAACAAATTGTTCTATTATCCGTGATTTGACATTGTTTTTGGCAGGATTCTGCAAATCCAAACCACCAGCTGCAAGAAAAAGCTGTCTTTAGCAGCTGGCCCTCCAGGAGTTAGCGAAGATCGCCATAGACAACGATAGCAGCAGCCCAAGCAGCGAAGGGCGGTGTCCAGCATGAATTTGGTATGGAAAGATCAGATAATCAACTTGTAAACTCCTCAATTCTTAAACTGAGGCAAAACACTTATGATGTTGGGAGTTTATTGTACGTAGTCAAAGGGATCGATATTGACCCTCAGTGTGGCCACTACCCATTGGGCAGACTGAGTAGGCGAAGACACCGAATCAGTTGAGGCTCTGACCCCGGCGAACTGGCGGGGAAGATCTTTGCTTTGCAGGTGCGGCTCACAGAAATTGGTCAAAGCCAACTCTGCTTGCAGAGTCAGAAGAAGAGAAGGGATGGCAGATGATGGCAGATAGCAACAAATGCATGAAACAATGATACTAGTATATGTAAAACCGGTACTTCACATTGAAATTTAAGCTTCTTTCAGCTTGTGGTTTGGAAATATGTATGGCAGACTGCATTGGTGCCAGTGCTTATGATTTTGATCATAAACAATTCACATCGAACTGTATCGGTGTACTACTGTTTGCGTGTGCGGTTCAACAACGGCATTGTATCTATATACCCATGGAACGCGTACATAGATCTTATCCAACTGAATCCAACTATATGCAGTCTGTTTTGCATTTTGCATAGACACCCTGCTGTGCCGTTGCGAGATGCCTTCAGGCCTTGGCCACAGCTGGTGAAGATGCTTCAGCGGTAGCATTGGACGCGATGTGTTGCTGCCTTTCGGACCGGGTCGTGTCATTGGAAGTAGTGGATGGGTTTGGCATTGGTTTGGCATTGGTTTGACGACGTTTAAACATGTGGCACCAAAGGGCTATTCATTTTTGATCATTTAATCACTTGCCTGGAAATATATAAACCATAGTAAACCATTGAATTTATGGAAGTACGTGTTTTAAGCACAACAGCAAAAAAGCCACCTAATGTGCATATTGCTGGCAAGGAGGAGGGTTTGCGCATAAATATTGACACCCCAACAACCTTAGCCAGTTGCAAGTTAAAAATCTTCATTGGTCCCTAGCTACATTTGGCACTCAGCATCAGTTTGCTGCGTTGGCAGGCACCTTAACTTCCATGGGATGTTTGTTTAGACTTGGTATTGCTGAGGATCATAAGAACCTGCCATACATCGCCTCACTGTTGCTGTGTAGACTGAACAAAAGAGCTTAGAACTTGGATTTGCTTTCTGCCTTTGAGATCCTTTGAGTATTTTGAGTATCTTCAATTTTCCATCCCCACTTGGTCTTCTCATCCCAGTCTTCAATAGAGCATTCAAATTCACGGAGATTCAGCCAGCTCCCCCCAAGGTGACCCCCCTAATAACATCCAATAACCATAGGGGGTTGCTGATGGGGATCACCGAGCCACCTGGAGGACTGGCACGCGCGTGTGCGGGACCTGGCCGTGAAGTTATTGCAGGACATCGTCGCCAAGGCAGGGACCGCCACCAAAAGACATTGTTACTGGTGAAAAGAAGGGGGAACTTGATGGATTTTGAGGGTAATCAATGGTGATTATGTTGATATAATATATATATATATACATAATTATATATATATATATTATCGACTGGAAAGGTGTTTTTGCCAAGAGTTCGGAGATGTCATTTTATCATCATATGTCATGTCTATCCACCTTTTGGGCGGAATTTATGGCATTCTCTGGTCCCCGGTGGGGCTGGCTGCGCCCAGCCGTTGGATCTCAGGGAGAGATGGCTGCCTCCCAAGCTCTCGAGGCTGAAGCTGTGGTTAGAGATGTCCCCAAAGAACGGATTTAAGTGCACAAGAGATCAAAATAGTAGGGTAGGGAATGGTAGGGAAATATGTTATGTTTCCCTTTTTCATCCTTTTTCTTTTTTTGGGAGCCAGTATGCAGTGGGGGTTGTTGGTGGGCTCTTGAGCCGAAAGGAGTCCGCAATCTATATATAAACTATAAACCAATTGGGGTCAAAAACCCAAAAGTGATTCTAACACTGACACTGCAGAGGATTTTATTATGGTTAAACGTTGCAGCCGGGTCTCATGCACAAGCCTAAACAATGTTATTGAATGATATATGATATACATATTTATCCGTATTGATCTGTGAAGGTGAACATGTATGTGGAGCAAGAACCAAAGACCGGCTCACTGTAGCCGCTGCGCAGGCATTTCTTCCCTTGGCATTGGACGGCGACAAACGTGCAGTTTCGATAATTTCCGCAGCGTAGGGCCCCCAGTCCCGCATGCAATGTGTTCGGTATTGTCGCGGATTAAGTAAACATATGTAAACATGTATTTGTTTCTTAGTCTAGTGCCCAATAATTTTCAACTGGATAGGTTAATTTGTTTGAGGTTGTTTGATGTATTTCCCTCTTCGATTCAGACCACGACGTTCTCACGCCAAGTGGACACATCGCATTGGGGATGAATTTGATTCCACCAACATACATCATCAAGTGGAATCAAAATGATCAATCATCATCAACATGACATTAACATCATCAACCCATGCATCATTTTATCAACAAAGCTAACCTACCTCAGACCAGTGATTTAAGATGATTTAATGATCTTGCTGATGGATCCCGATGGAGGTGCAGCTCAAGCTTGGTGGGACGACAAGCGCTGGGATCACTGGTGTCGAGCCGAGATTGGGTTGAAAGTGAAGGGTGGAAGATGCGAAAGGGGCAAGCAGATATAGGAAATATGTGTGCATAACGATAATTCTTTGGATTTGCTGATTATACTGTATATATTATACATGTATATACTTTATATATATATATATATTATTTATGATTGTATATTTGTATAGATGTCATATACTGTTTCTATCTTTCGATTGTTGCCAGTATTTATTTATTTGTAGCATGTGTATGCAGCTTCATTTTGGACACTTTTGACGTCAAGAATAGGAGAGTAGTTGTAGAGCCATCACTAGGCTTCACCTGATCGGAAATGGTGGTTTTCCTTGGGTCCCGGGTTGAGTCCGCAGGGTCCACGTTTGGACTCCTGCTCTCAGCTGTTGTGACATCACTATCAGACTTTTGGAGACTTCAATCCTGACTTGAGACCTGATCTCACGCGTTCGCACGCTTGAAGTTGTGACGAATGTGTCCTATTCAAGCATGGGTGCCTGTTTGATCTTGTTCAGCTGGTTCCAATCACTTTCCTGCAATACTTATATTGTTCCTTTTCTAATGGGGATGATTATCCCCAACTGCCTTGAATCTTGATATGAGATATGAATATGTAAATCTATTTGAGGTGAATTGGGTGAGACATGTGAAGACCACCAACCCAACCAGTTGTGCTTGTTGAACTTTGCAGGTGCGCGTGGCCCTGGTTGATACGGTGACGGCCCAGGGCCTAGCAAGCAAGGCCATCCTGTGGCTGTGGCATGTCATGAAAAGTACTGAAAAGAAATACTATGTACATATAGATTTGGATAAAGTTTGATCGATTCTGGGTTTCATCTTGTTGTATGCAGAAATTCTATATTGCATCATCCTTGTCCGGTTGAACCCTTGCGCCGTTTGCCCATTCAGTGGGCCATGCAGAGATCTGGAAGGGCTATTGGCAGCGTGCCAGGTGATGGCCATGAAAAGCTTAAGTCCGGAGGCCCAGAGCAATGACCCCCCAGGGCGCAATGCTTGGGATTGGCGATGATTCTTGTCAGTGCCAAGCCTCTTTGTGTAGTCGGGGCCTTTTTTCCTGTTTCCTCTTTGTTTTTGTTTTTTGCTTTCCTGTATCTCTATCTATGGCAGTGTGTTGTTTTATCTATCTATATAGAATTGTCTTCGGCCATAGGCTGCTATGCCCAGTCTTTGTCTGGAGTTTGCAATCTAGCACCCAACAATAGCGGCAATGTAGACCCCTAATGACCTAATGTTTCATGTTGCCGATTTTCATGTTGCCGATACCTTAAAAAAAAGAGCCTATTATGCGACCCTTGTCATCACAATGTTCTTCTGGTTGACGAGGCTACCCTTAGTGCCACGCTCTTTCCAGTGACCCTGGTGGGCAGAATCCGTCTGACCTTGGCTTCTTCAGACAGCACGGGCTCAACCATGGGAATCAGACGCAGCCCGATGCCATGCCACATGTGGCTCAACTCCTCACCATGTTATTGGAGGTCATACCTACCTCCGCAGGGCCCAGAATTTCTAGGTAGTTTCAACAAAACTGATCCAGGCAAGCCTGCATTGAATCGCTTTTCACTAACCACACCTACAAGAGTTGCAAAAAGTAAGATTGATGTAAAACAAGACATTTTGAGCACCCCTTCATTTTGGCTAACTGTTTTCCCATCCCAGGGTGCCGGCCCATGACGACCTGGCCATGTTGCGCGCCCTGTCCACTGCCGCCTTGGAGCACGCGCACACCCGCGAGCTGGCGGATGAGCCGCGCCACAGCCACACCAACGGCTCCTGGTCCGATGCCCTGGATGAGGTGCGCGACGATGCGCGGCGGTAGCAAAGCGGTGGAAGTTGGATGCAGTGGATATGAATACATGCATTGATATGCTGCATATGGATTACCTAATGTATAACATATATAAATATGTAAGTAGATATATATATATATATGTAGAGATCTTTTTGGCAACCAAAACCTGGGACTGAAGTTGGAAGATTATAATTGATGAAACAGAAACAGAAGTGAGGGAGCTCTTGCTATAGTTTTTTTTGTTACCAGTAAGCCCTGTGTCTCCATTCGGGATGCCTGGCTATTGCCTCATTGGTTGCTAGGAGGACGACACCGACGATGATGAGGCCACCCTGAGTCGCCCAGGATGTTTGATGCGGCTGGGGCTTTGCATTGGATATATGATCCCCACCTGGGGCCATTTGAGTTTGGCCAATGTGGGGCGCTCATGGGCCGCTGGCGCCTTCGCTTTATGGCATTGTTATGTCATCCTGTCCGCTGCTTTGCTGATCTTTTTCAACGCTGCGGCTGCATTGTTGCGGTGTTACATCCAGTGGTTTTCGGGCATCAGCATTCATTTGGATAGCTGGCGATATTGTCGCTGGGCAAGACTTAGGCTGCGGACTTCTGAGAGCACGAAGTTTCAAGCTGCTTTTCAAGATAGGTTTCACTTCCCTTGCCCACAACCCACTAGCCCAGAATATGGTTCACTTGTACTGTGTCTCTCATTGAAAACCTACACTGATGCCCTTGTAAACCGAAGCCAAGAAAAACACACACCCTCAGGCTGTGGCTTTGATTTTCACACGATCACCTTCTTTTTCTGGACCTTGGTCAAGTGCTATTTGCTGCTGTCAGTCAGCAGCGACATCCTTCGGTTCGCCTACCTTCTGTGCAAAGACGCATGGCGACCAGATACCTTTGAAGCTTACAGGTGCCTGATCTGGTGTGGGGCTGTGTTGTTGCTTGGAACCAGGATTGGAATCTCCCAGTTTCTTGATTGGGAAAATAATTCCAAGTGACATCATTAATGGATTGCAATATCAAATCACCAATATCAAATTAATAATGGCTGTCTTTGAGCATTGTTTAGGTTCATTGGAACATACGACCAAACACTGCCCACAATCTGTTTTGCTTTAGCCCAAGCAGAAGATTTTAAGTGGCATCAGAGGTTCTAATTCTGGAATGGATAGGTTGGTACTGTTTGTACTCCAGTTTTCAATTTCTGGTGATCAAAGTCTTCAAATATCATTGAACTGATCTCATAGACGACCAGGCCATTTCTGTGGCCCCCCTGTATGCAGGAGATTGTTGGTGAGTGATGCTTGGAGGGAGTTGGATGAAGGAAAGTTCTACACCTACAGCTGCTCGACTGCGCTTGGCCGCAGGGTTTGGCTTGCCCATTGGCAGTATATATGCGATGCTGGAGATACCCTATAGGGTCTTTTCCATGGCATTCCGTATCTCATCCCTATTAGACGATGATGATCGATGATGTCCAGCAAGCCTCAATCAATATATTCCCACGCATAGTTGCTGTCACTGTCCAAGTAGCTATGTCTGTGGGAATGGTATGATTATATCGATTAATATTGATTATACTATTTAGCATGTATCATGCTTGATGTGTTTATTCCTGAAATGATTCATACACATCCTCGGTGTTTCAATGAGTTGATCCAGACGGTCTGAGGCTGGTCCACATGCCTCACCGGCTGTCAGAAAACCTGGGATGCTTTGACATCGGCTCACGGGGGAGCTTGGTGGGTCATTCTTTTGTTTTCACCATATTGATGTTTTTTTGATTGTATAGTGCTGATGAATATATAGTGCTGATTATGATGGATTAAAACAATTATATGATTTGATCAAAAATTCGATCTCAATGCAGGTTCCTTTCCATCATTTCCTCTCCTATGGAGGGGTTCCTGATCCTGCTGCATGGCATCAGGATGTGATCTTCCAAACCTGGATTCACTTCACGATGGACGTTGTGCCCCTCTCAGCACCCAAGCTGCACAGCGGGCAGGGATACATGCGGGAGCCACAGAAACTTGGAGAACTCTGGATGAGTATTGGACAAAGATAGACTCACAAGAATATGCATTTGATAAATCCCGTGGATTTTGGGAAGCTCTTCTAGGCCACAAAGGTTCTAGGTTTGGTCAGTTGCCGCCTCCTTGCGAGGTCTTTGCTTTGACCCTGACGGATGTGGGCGTGTCACGGGTCAGGGCCTGTCAAATCAGCCTCGGCATTGGCCTTTTTCACATCTTGGTCTTCTACTTCCTGTGGGTGTTTGGTGAGGTGTCTTGGGCAGAATCTTTTTTGAAGCCCAGTGGGTTCTTGGTGGGCTGCTTGACAATTCTCCTGCAAAGGTTCGTGTAATTTTCCTAAATTTACTAGGGATCATGCTGGTTCGCCCCTTGTGGCTTGAGAAACCCCCATAAGGTTTATAAATATGGCGATGGGCCAAAATCCCGATACCCTCAAAAACCCCGGAATAGCTGGCCAAAAGATGTAAATGATGGATAACGATGGATCCTCACTCCCCTCAAATTTATCGGATATTGTAGGGTTTTGACTCATTCCCATATAAATTACAAATTCCTATATTGAGTATGTTTAGCCGTTTGAATCTCCCATATCTTGATTCATTTGACCCTTTCTCCCAGCATTTTTCTTGGGATGACCTATGGTTTCCTTTAGATTTCCTTACGGCCATCCCTACGATGTTGAGCAAGATGTTTGATTCTGCCACTTCATATTTGCGGGTAACAAGATAAAAACACCATTGACCTTCGAAGGAATGTGATGATGGACCGAAATACCTGTGCAATCCTGATCAAACCTGTGCATTTCACCATGACTCATTCATTCTCCTGGGTTTGCTTAAGGTGATTCTTTATTTTCCCATCGGTTAATCAATCCACCATATCAGGCAGTCTGCGGGAAATATGTTTCAAAAAAAAAGCAACCCCAAGTTATGATTCTACCCAGCCGCATGATGTCCCAACACAGAAATTAAGCCATGATAATGATATCCAATCATTATTTCCTTAACAACCTAGAAGTCTATTGGATTTCTCATCATATCCTCATGTCCCGATTCTATCCTCATACATCGCTGCAAATCCCAATAATTATGAATAAAAATGGATTTATTAATAAACGCGGAATGACCCAATATCCATACTAAAATCCTTCATATGATTTACACTGCAAAATCCCATTAATCCATACGAAACCAACGCAACAGCGTCGAGTCCCCAGGTCACCTTGAAGATCTTCTACTTCCGTCGTGCTTGGGCTGCCGCCCGAAGCTTCGAGAACAGCTCGCGTGCGCCCCGCACGGCGGCGCCCTACACGGGGACGGTACCCTGGCGGCGTTGGACCTTCCCATAAAAGGGCATGGTCATCTCCACATTGGCAAGATATTGGGAAAGTATACTGCAGTAAACTATATATATATATACATATGTGTGTGTGTATTGCATAAGAATATGTAGCCATTACTGTAATTAGTTCATTTTGGCATTTTTTTGGAATCCCATTCATGATGGTGGGTGGACCAGGGGCCTGAAATGCCATGCTTTGACCATGGCACGGATATGCACAGATGGGTTTTGGGTGAATTTGGTACTGTAATAGTAGTAAGCCAGAAAAAGATCGATTTCGCAAATGTCTTGATCCAAAACAGTGTTAAATGATTGTCCTTCTTTTTTGGGGGTGAATTAATATTGTTGCCGCAAAAGTGACGAAACCGTATGAAACAGTATTGTAAACGATGTTAAATACAAAACATTGTTCCAAGTTTTGGGCTGGGTATGATTCACTGATATGACCGGAATTATCAACTAAATTGCATCATGCCGCTTATGGTGATGTGGATGAAGATCTCACAAAGTAGTTTGTTGCGCATTTTGTCTGGTTCTCATTCTCATTCAGGCACCATGGCAGTTCCGAGGGATCTGACCCATTGCCAAATGTTCCCAAAACCTCATCAGCAGGGAAAGAGATGACTTTTTCCAGGGGAAGAAGTGATTTCTTGAAACATGTTTTTTCCGAGAATTTTCCCAGAACACGTTTTACATTTTTCCATGATTTTCTATATGGAATATGTATTCCTATACGTCCCTATGATTTTCAATGGATTTCCATGATTTTTCCATGGGGATCTGCTGGTAATCATGAGATGCTGAAACACGAGGTCTGGGGCACTTTGTCGAGGTCACCAAGGGAAACGTCGGCGGAAAGTAGCTGCTATGAAGAGCGAAATGGTGGGTGCATATTTAGGTTTATCTGAAAATAGCATGTGTTTTTTCTAAATGGATTTGTTTTACAGCAGTCAAATCTTATATGCTTGATAGAAAAATCCTTTGGATGTTTGCTTGTGGATATTCAAGTTGGTGTTTGGTAATGCTACTATCAATTTAGTCCCTCCTGATCCAAATCCTTGCTGAGAAAGTTGACCCCAAGCATTTGTACCCTTTCTGGCTCAGAAGGTACTTGGATCCATAAATTGTACTTTGAAATGTTATGGGAATATGTATGTATGACTCATGAATGTTGATAATTCTTTGTAGTGATGCCAATATAAGAGTACACGATATACGGTATATATATTTGCATTCACTTTGTCCTTGATTAAACGTATTTGGTTTCATGGATGCATGCATTAGACAACGTAAAGCACAGGTATGTAAAGGAGATGATGCCACCAATGATGGTTGATGGTTTCGATTTTGTTTTGCTTTTGCTTGCCATCATTTGCCATCTGCAAAAATGTGCCTATGATCCCTAATTGGCTTTCACATTTTGTTGGATGGTTTGAAACTTAACTGAAGCCACCAACCGAGATCACCAAGTAGACCTGCCGCAAGGCCAAATCCCAATTGTTAAGTTCGAAGCACTCTGATGCCCTCAGTTCCCTAGTCAAATGTCAAGCCCTGTCACAGTGTGAACTACATAATCCCACTTTTAAAATCTTGAAATTGGCAGTCGGGCTTCTCGTACATAGTCTGAAATGATCAGTTGCACCAACAAACAGCTACTATAAGAAGGCTCGTTGCCACGACGATGTGATAGTTGTTGCTTGGAAATACAGCACAGGTACCTTTACAAAAGGGATATCACTCATGAAGTTCCCAGGAGCTCCGGAGATGTTGGGCCTGAGGTCGTTCCATTTGCGTGCTGTTGTGCACCATCTTCCATTGGTTGCTGGCTAATTTGGCACGGTTTTTATTTTCTTTACTTCTTTTTGATGTATTTTTCATCGCCAAGTCATGGCCAGTCATGATTCTTCACGTGGGTGGAAACTAACACAGTGGAAGTTAAAGGTCAATCCCCATAATTACCCTGCCAAAAAGAGGGGCTAAGCAAGCCCTATTCTTGGGATTGATGATGGTTTATTAGCAACCCCTAAGTCCTTAGTTCTTATCTGGGGAGGTGATCTTTGTTGGGCAGCCAGGTTGGAGTTTCTGATGCCGATCGTCTTGGGACTCCTCATCATGACTGCTGGTTTTGTTACACATAAAGGCAATGTTGCCCTCTGCGGCGGCATCTTCTTTGCCCTGTCAGCTTTTATCATGGTGACGCGGCAGCACGCGAAAAAGCGAGTGTTTCTCCAAAGAAACCGTTTTCTTGGTGGATTAGTGTGAGTTAGTGTGGGGTATTGGTGGGTTCGTTGATATTGTTAGGGAGTATGGGCATCGGCAATTTTCTGTCGATAGAGTGTAATGCAAATGCATTGGGTGCCAGAACCAGGCTGGTGAGCTGATTCTTGACCCACCCCATGTTTGGTTTGCGCAAGGTGGATGTTTGAATCTGTCAATGACATGTTCGGAACTGTATTTTGTCTGAGGTCGACCCATTCCTGCTTGTGAAACCAATTTGGCTTGTACTGCAATATCCCTGCTGCAAAAGGATGTTCTTTAAATAAGAGGATGTGTATATATCGATGTGCATACACGCACAGATGCTTATATATATATATGTCATGTGATTTATATGTAATTGATCATATTGTTTCTCAACATAACAATGAATGCAAACCGAATTGCTAATCATACATCATTGATCTTGCTCGCCCCTGCTTCTGGCAGTCTCACTTGACGAGATGGCGATGGAGAGAGAGAGAGACATCATTGATCTTCATTTAGCATGCCGCTTAGAAGTTGCAAGATTACAAGTGGATTCATACATAAAACACAGAATGTGGTAAACCGCAAACCCAATAATCAACCATCCCAAAACCACCATTTTTAGTAGCTAAATCATCATGTTTATCATCCATAAATGGGCCATTTTCCATAGCTATGTGCAATAATCAGAGGGTCAACAAAAAAACTCATTGGGTTCCCACATTAACAACAACTTCTACTATATATATATATATAATAGACATACACACACATATATAGATACACACACACATATATATATATATATACATGGATATGCCCATACATATCCTCCAAGTTCCGAGATCCAGTTGCTCCAGGCCTGCGCCCGCGCCCCGTGCGAGAACGGCCTGTCCAACGGCACGGGCCTCGCCTCCAAGTTTCGCTGGCCGCAGCTCACGGCGGTGGCGCGATGGTTTCCCAATGCAGAGGCTTTGCAACAATGGGGCGAACACTGGTGTCGTAGCTGGGACCGGATGCGGATGGGGAGCCATATGCAGTTGTTGCACTTGATATATGGGGATGGGTCAAAACCTATTATCATCATTTTTTAATGGGATGAACATCCATTTACCAGCTATTTTGGGGTTCACTAGGTATCAGGGTTTTGACTCATGACTCATAGCCATATATCACATGTTCTTCCATGTTTTCTTTTTTTAAGAGATCAAGTCTTTGATTTGATTTCGTGATATTCTTCAGATA
Organism: Symbiodinium sp. clade C Y103; assembly: GCA_003297045.1. Lineage (NCBI taxonomy): Eukaryota > Dinophyceae > Suessiales > Symbiodiniaceae > Cladocopium > Cladocopium sp. clade C. The sequence continues at coordinate 132,800 of BGPT01000337.1, read as the reverse complement.
TCAGCTGCATTCGTCCAACAATCCCAACGTTATCCCCCAACATCCGTAGCCCATCACATTCCACCTCACCACCAACTTATAGACACTGACTTAATCTTACTTCAACATACATCACTTGGATTTTAGTCCCATCATCCCCATCATCATCATCATCATCATCATCATCATCATCATCATCATCATCATCATCATCATCATCCAACACTTCCAGCCCAACCTATCCCTTCCCATCCCAGTCACTTCACTCTCCCAGGCTTGGGCTTCGAGGCCCAGAAGCGCCAGCGCTATCAGTTCCTGCTGATGTTGGCCTTCTCCGCCGTGGTCTTCGGCGCCTTCAGCTTCCGGGGCTTGGCTATGGCACCTTGGTGCCATGAGGGGATGGGTCAAGGGATGGGGGTGGAAAGTCTCTATGAAAAATGGTGGATTTTAGCACTTGAAATATGGTGACATAGGGATTTAACAATGATTCTAACCCGTCAAAATCGGGAGTACTGGGGATTTTAGCCGGATTTACCATAGAATGATGAATCTGTGCGTTTATGTCTTTGAAAAGGGATGATTTGCCCGAAGTTCTTGCCATGTTGATAGGGAAAAATGATGAACAATGATGATTAAGGTGGATTGCGAGTCTGTCCCAACAGGTTGAGACAAACAAACCCAGATGTGATGTTATGATGATGGATCTGTTGGGTGTTGGTGATGAGGAACAAAATTGCATAAGGATGAGATGCAAGAATTTTCCAGGATTTTGAAAGTGAGACTAGAGAAACATGTTCGGGACATTCACTATATCATCATTACACACACACACACACATATATATATATATATACATATACATAATATATATATATATATACACATACCATTTTAATCCTACTTAACCCTATATACCCTCTTACTCAAAACATAGCACATGGACAATCTCCCATTTTGATGTCGCCAGCCTTGTCCCAGCCATGATTCCTGGAAGGTCACAGGATGCCCCTCCAAGCTCCGAGGCGTGTTTGTTCATGGTCCTCCTGGTCTTCTTCCGAACCCTTTGGATGCGCACCTGGGACGCGGGCGATGGTTCATAGCATAGTTAGGAAATGTAGATTTAACCATCAAACGTGGAGATTTAATGGGGTTTCACCATCAAAAATGATGATTCATTCGGATATTCATGGGGGTACAGTTTGAATTGGTGGTTTATAACTAGCCAACTAGAATGATGTGATCAACTAATCCTTTCCCCCGTTCATACAAGAATTATCAAGCACCCCCAAGAGATCATGGTGGATGTGGGGGATCTTCACATACTTGGGACCATACACTGGGGATCTTCAACATGAGGGGGATGAAATTACTAAACATCGGTATGATCTTGTATATCAAGCTGGTCCGGTAGCCTATACCTATAACCAATCAACTGGAAGTTGGCATGGGTTACCATGCACCTCAGGACCGTGGATGGATAAGTTTGTCTGGAAAATAGGCTACGCCCCAATCATCATGTCCTCTCCAGTAAAATATCGCCATTTGGGAGCATACTGTATACTATACCACATGTTTTGTCCATTTTTCAGACACCCCATTTTTCAGACACACGCAGCTTGGATCATCCAAAAATCATCAGATTCCGTCGTAGCGGCCCATCGCAGTCCCAGGTTGTGAAGGATCCATGGGTTGGCTCTGGGCCTTCATCGAGACCTCGGTGGAACTCATTCTGCTGATCCTTCTGATCTCCGTCACCAGTCAGAAAGCCACGAAACTTTGGCGGGAGTTTGGGATATTTTGGGTGGATGTTTGCAGATAGATGGATGAATTTTATTTGGATTGTGGATATTGTGGGTTATAGATGGATGCTGAGTTTGGATGTATTATGGATATAGATCTTAGATAGATACACAATAGATTGACGAGAGCAGATGGATAATATGGATATTCACAGGTAGAAAGGCAGGCAGAATGCATTTAGCTTCACAAAGATTTCTGACATCCAAGCTGAGACATTCGCCCTTGAGGCCATGATGTTTTTTTTTTCTTGATGTTTTTTCTTGTCAAGGAAGGGGTTGCAAGATGCTGCAGTGGTCTTTGTTTTGTGCATCATGCGGCAGTTCGGCTACCAACGTGAAATCTGGGCGGGGGAACGAGTACGTTTGGCCTGCAGCATCGTCCTGGGTATCTTGGTGGACACAGCCGCGATGGTGAAATGGAATCTTTTTGGGAAGCACCAAAAAGATGCAGAAAGGATGAATTTACATCAAATTCATTGCACCGCATTTTTTTGTAATTAGCGTTTTACTTTCTATCTTTGTGGTGGGTCTCTACGAACTCAAAACGAGTTGGTGCCCAAACATTGCAAGCTGGTTGGCTGGAATGCTATCAAATAGAAGGGACATTTCTGAGTGCCATATTGGGTTGCGATATGGGGTCTCAGTGATTGGCGCCCCTATGTAATCCAGATACCAGATACTATAGTAATACATAGTAGTACCAGATTTATCCTCTTCATGGTTGTTGCTTGAAATCCCATGCCATGTTGGTTTAAGCAGTTTAAACCCTCAACTTTGAGCTGAGGAATTGTTCATCTCTTTTTCGTGGTGCTGGTGTGCTTCGCAGTGGAGAGCTTCTGGGGGGATGAGGATTGGAGTGCATTTGGCTCGGACATCGACAAGACCAAGTTCTACTCCATTCCAACCTTCCCACCATTCCAATTCCCCAACTCCACCCTGCCATTGTGTTTCTGGCTTGACACTTTATGCATTTTTTTTTCATTGTGTTTTGCCTTGCAAGCGCGAGTACGTGCAATTGATGGATGGACGCAGTGTTGAAGCATTTCCCACGACGCAGATCATTCGGCATTGTGATTTTAGAAGTGGGACAAGGACTGTTGGATATAAAATTATATTATATATATATAATAATATGTAATGCATAGTATTGAGAATATTGTAGAACATGAATATAAAAATAACACATACACATGCATATAACATGTTCTTTTCTCGCAGAATGTTTACCTGCACTATCCTTCATGTGAATGTAACAAATGGACACATATGATTGTATCACCAGCGCCTATTACACACATATTCTATTGCATACCCTTGTGCATTTTGTTTTGAACGAGTGTATTTTTGAGTGGCCACATTTTCTTAAAGGTTACCGTGTCGCTTGTGCCCGGGTGTGTGGCTTGCTTGTGCCCGGGTGTTGCTTGCTTGTGCCTGGGTAGCTCCTTTCCACCCAAAAAGCAGGGTTTTGCCACCGAGAAGCAGGGTTTTGCCCTCGAACCAGCATGTTGCAAAAGCCAGCAGTCCATTCATCACAGCAAAAGTTGTTCTTCTTTAGGAAATACATTGTGCTGTGAATGGTTGCATCTAATCTGTACATGGTCGTGCGTTGCCTTGCGCATGGACATTGGACATCCGCATGCCTTCTCCACACCCTCCAGTACCCAGCCCAACTCCCCCCAACTCCTTCCTTGTCCCTCCCCATTCCCCGCCTGTCCCCTGAAAGTAGACTCTAAATGATTGGATCTTCACATAGGGCATTGTTGAAGTGAACATTCTATAGCTTCGTGCCCCGCAGTGTCCCCCCCAAGTCCCCCCCCAAGTCACCCCCAAGTTCCCCCCAAGTCCCCTAAGGCCCTGAGAGAAAGCCCTAAATGGCTTTTATCTTTGCAGAGGTGAGTGTTGCATGTGTACATTCTTTCGGTACGTGTGTTCACAACATCCGCGCCACTCGCCCAAGTCCCCCAGTCCCCAAGTCCGACCCTAAATGCTTGAACAATTGTAAAGCAAGATGTTCCTGAAGTGGTTAGGTCAATCTGGGCGCAAGTGATGTGTCCGTCTGGGCGCAAGGAAGGCTTTTCCCTTCCTTAGACTGGATTTGTAAACGTCTCATGCAGGCTTGTTACGGTTTCCTCTTGGCGCTTCGGGCATCGGCCGTCCGGCTGTCCCTCCTCAACCTTTTACCAGCAAGCACTATCCGCATGATACAACACCCGAACAATTGAGTCTGGGCGATTTCGCGCTGACGCTTGGTAGTTGTTGAGGCGCTTGAGGCTGCAGATTTTCTAATTTGCAACGATTCCACCCCAAAAATCATGGAATCGATGCTTGGATCCATCAGATTCTGTACCATTTCTTCATAAATTGGGATGACTAAAGCTGCTGCTGTTTCATTTGCAAAGCTTTCAGATGACTTGATCATGGCTTGAGGATGGCATCCTTGACGTACGAAAATCGTACTCGCTTCGAGTGGGGCTGTAAGCACTACTTCCCCAATTGGCGAGTGGAGCATCAGCCGGAATCAGCCAGGGCATTGGACTGGATCCGATTTCTGATGCTCACTTCGGCGGACAACAGCACCACAGTCATTGCGGTGCGTGGAACGTTGGTGTCTTGGAATGTATTGGAATGTATTGGAATGTATTGGAATGTATTGGAATGTATTGGATGGTTGGGAAGCTGGGTCCAGCTGCATTCCGTGAGACCTTTGAAATACAGTCCAAGGCTAGTCCCCTCAAACATCTCACATCACTCAAGACAATCAAATGGAGAAAGTGACGAGCATTGTTGGTACCTTTACCTTGGATGACGACCATGCAGGTGGGGCCCCAGGTAAGTAATACTATCCCTCCAATATAGTATCAGTATAATCGACAAGTACCCGGTACCCGCCTATAAACCTTGGTTTAAGACTGGATTTATCATTTTGGGTTTCCATATGGGTATGGGTATTGATATTATAAGCTGGATGGAAGCAAATCTGAGGGTCCAACCACTATCAGTGGGTATGCTCTACAGGGAGGGAGGTGCTGACCGATTCTACCAGTGGGTATGGGTCACAATTCAGCTTTCAAGCCCCAATGGAACCACCATCCAACCTTTGGGACAGATTCCCATGTGATTCTTCAACTTTTTTTGCTTGCGAAATCCACATCGTTGCCGCTGAAATCCCCATTCAGGTGATGGACATTCCCAAGTTTCCCTCCATGGCATCACCTGCATGCCGCACATCTCTTGCCCCAAAAATGAAGGTACTCCAGTACTGCCCATGTTTCAAGCCAGATATTTGGAGATATCTTGGTTGGTTTTCGGTAAAGTTTGCAGGAACCCCTATTGCATCCCGTTATATTACCCATTGTATCCATTAAAAATATTTAAAAATGCCAATGTATCCCATTATATTACATTATATCATGTCACATATGATTATACATTACTATACTTGATAGGAAAAGCATATCGGTTCCCTATCATTTTTTGCCTTCAATAAGCTCTGGTAGTCAAACATGGCAATGTCAATTCCACCATCTGTGGAGGATTGTCACATTAAAACTCATTAAAAGCAACAATTTTGGTGGATTTTCAATTGCCACGGAGGTCTCACAGCCCCTTTTGGCCAAGGATTTCTTAGATGTCCTCCAAGACGTGGCCCTGTGGCTGGTACCTGCACTGATGCAAAGCTGCAACTTCCTGGGTCCCGATGTATCCTCTGGGGCCTGGGGGCAGGCCATTTCAGGCCGCTCTGTTCGGTTTCGGTGGGTTTCGGTGGCTATATTTTACTGTTTCAATCTGTTTTGGGGGTACTGTACTCTATGTTCTTTGCCCAAAGTCATGGGGATGATAGATTTTTACCGGGAGATTCCCGCTTTAGCACCAGAAAGCACCAGCATATGATGCGGTTGGAAGCATCCAACGTCCTCCTCTGTGAATTCATGTTGAAGTGGAATATCCCGAATGTGTGCAACACGCGCAAGCCACAATGATTCCCGGAAGTGGATGAAGGAAAACATGAAAATAATCCTATATTTTGGCAAGCCATGGTTGCCATTAAATTTTACCCAGCAAAACCAATCCAATGATGATTGCTTTCGTTTGTCTTTCCAACAACGAGGGTCCAACATTTTCAAAGCGCCCCTGCCTGGGAGGTCTCTCGAGATTAGTGCCCTTGTCCTCTGATCATCCTGATCGCTCGTTCTCCTCAGTGCTGAAAGCGGCAGAGTTCATGATGTGTCTGGGCTCGTTGTACCGGGGGGGATGAACATCCATTTATTTTGATTTTCTTTTGGACAAAGGGTAGAAACGGGTGCAAAGAAGGATGAAGTAGTACCAGTCTTTAACGTATTTAACTCACCCGGGTTGTGATGTGTCTATTGGTACAGTATACTCCCGTTGGTAAGTCAGTACGGGTCAGCATGTAATCCTTTCCCCATAGCAAACTTCAAGTGCCATTTAGGCCCCTGTAGGTAGCAGAGACTCACTGGCTATGGTTGCTGCATGTTTGCTGCCTAGTTACATGGTTTATCCATGTTTATCCCATGATTTTTGTTGACATACTCTCTCGTATTCTATGTAAACCTAGCAATATAAAATCGCCATAAATCGCCCATGATGGAAGATCTTGCTGCCTAAACATGGGGAATCTTGGGTTGCCGAGCACCCCATCCTTGATGACCTGTGCCGAGGAGGACGTATCCTGAGCGGCTCTTCTACTTGACGGGCCACTCCCTGGGAGGTGGCGTTGCCAAATTGGTGGCTCTGAGCCTTGGCCCTTAGAGCGATGCCCAAGTTCTATGAAAAGAGCCTGGTGGTTGATGGGTGAAAGAAAAACAGAGATAAGAAAAGTGGTTTAGTGATGTTTTCGGGGGATAGGTATGACGAGATGTTAAAAGTTATAAGGTCTACGCCACCAACTGGGAATCCATATCAAAAAACAGCAGACGAAGAACGCTCCAGGATGTTCCAGGAAGGTGTTAGGCACTGCTGAGTTGATGAGATCAGTGGGCTGGTTGACACAGGTTGAGCACAGGTAGTGACCATCAAATTCGCCACAGGCAGTGCCTATCAAACCGGCAAGCAAACGTGGCTGGCTGAGAAATCCCTGCATTGGATGGAGGTTTATAGCAGAGAAATGCTGAGAAAATCATCTATACATAGGACTTTCCAGGCAGCCATGCTAAACTCTAAACAAATCTCATCCAGTTTGAATTTGTGACAGGTATTGCCAAACATGGTGCCCCTTAAAGACTGAGGTGCTTCATTAAACCCTCAACACTTTCATATTGAATCCCACAGTATGGATTCGTGTTGAAACACTTTCGTTTCAATTTCAGCCCGCAATGACTCACCTGCAAGTTTGGGTATGTTTCAGGATGATGATTTTGTTCATTTAGCGGTTTTGTTTGTGGTTGCCTCTCTGCGTATGTCCTTGCTTCTATTTCTACAGCTATTTTCCCCACGGTTGCTAGTCATTTTCCCAATTTTTGCAGTTTGCATCTCCACACGCAGGTAAATCCCTCCGTTTGACGGCAAGAATCCCATGCATTTCCACTATAGATCATGTTCATTTACCACAGTCTTTCTCACTGTTTCACTTCAACATTCGGTGCCCAGCGAATTTTTACGAATGAATTCTCTAGGTGTCCATCCATTTTGCCCCTGTTTCCAGGGGGATTCCCATCCACCAGCACCGTTCGTTTCAGGAAGTTGAGCGCCTCATTGCACGTGCCAACCACCGTGGCCTTCGCAGCACCGGGCATCCACCACGCGGCGCGGGTGCTGCTGGGGCAGCTGCATCAGGAGCTGCACAACAAGTTGGAGGATGAGTCATTGACCACCTTAACGGTGCCTCAACGAGCTTTAAGGCTTTCACGGTTGTGGCGGGGTTGGGTCAATATAAGAAATGGGATGGTTGAGGCTATTTCCTATATTTTGTTGCCGGAAATCTCTAACCATTTTAAGGGTCAATTAAGGTTCTATATTCTACATGTTTTTTTTATTGAGACGAATAACAGCCAATAGCAATCAAAATTGGTGGACATGACCGTAAAAATTGAGTAGTATTGGTTAGGGTCAACGTGGGATGGTTGGGGTAGCTTCCCAGCTTGGTTGGTGGAAAGAACTTGTCAACCATCAAAAATGGTGAAAGCAGTGATTTTTACCAAGAAAAAAATGCATTTGATTGTATGGGATTGTGTGTTCATCCCCATCAAAAATATGGGGCTGGTTCAAGCATCAACGGGAGTCTACCAACCATCATGCACAGCATGCTCATTTTTGGGCGAGTTGTTTCTCGTCGTCGTCGTCAACCATCATGGTTGATGGCCGGCATCTCTTTTTTCTTGACAGGAAATGCGAATCAAAACTGAGACTACGGATTCAACCATCACAAATGATGAGGGTTTTCGGATTTACTCTAGCTTCAACACAAATCCGAGAGAGAGAAAGAGAGGGAGAGAGAGAGAGAGAGAGAGCTGGAACCTCCGCCACAAGAGTCACGAATATGGGGATGTGATGGATGTTGTTGCATATCGCTTTGAGATTTTCGATAGATTTCCTATCCACTGGGTGTCCATTTCTCAAAGGCATCCAATTTCATCCAATGTCATCCGCAGCTGATGCTCAAGGTGAAGCCAATGCATGACCTCATCTCTCGCATTGACTTGGACACGGGAAATAGTGTGGTGGCGCCCTGCATGGGAAAAGCCTACCAGTGCCATAGCATCTACCGGAGCCTCGCCCAAAAAATACGGGTTATTTGGGGTGCTAAGTTTTTCAGATGTTGGAGGAAGATGAGGAAGCTAGTGACGGCAGCCTGCCATGGGCTTCCAAGAGTTTTGTAAGGAACTCATATTCAAAAAAAATCGACGTATTGGGATTGCTCATGTCCAAGCTCAGAATCGGAAAACACATCGCGTCAAATTATTACCAACCCAGCTCCCTCTTCCAAAAAAAGGATAAAAAAGGTAGGTCCAACCTGATGCAACCTTCTGCCTCCACATGACTTTGCCCCTATACATCTCCCACAAAATTCCGAGAATTCGAGCATTGCAGGCGAAAAATGTCAAGAACCTCCTAATATGTTCAGGCTAAACCCATGAAAAATCCATCAAAATCCCAGAGGTTTTCCAAAAATCCCATGGTCTTCCCATGGTTTTTGCCTGCCAGGACCTTGTGGGGAATCTTCCAGGTCTGCGGCTCCATGACACACGCGAACCTCACGGTGCCCTGCGGTTGGTCTCCTGAAGCGCCATGCTGAGAGGCAGACCTGGCAGGAGAACATCGGCACTTTGTGGGGGATATAATATATGATTCTATATTAAATATATATGACACACACACATGTACATATATATATATATATATAACTATATATGCATATACCAATTGGTATATCAACATAGCTATGGAAAATCACCATTTTGAATAGGCAAGATCATCTGTAATTTTGGATTTTAATTGAAGTTGTTCCGGGGGTAGCAGAATGGGATATCAAAACATGGTGACTCGATGGGGTATAATTAATGGGCTATATGCTCTCGTATTTAAACAAAGCTTTGGAAAATCACCTGTTTTGATGATGAGTAAATCATTGGTAAATTGGCCATTTTCCATTGCCACGGTTGATTACTGGAGGGTGATGGGATAAGATGTGATATATGATCAGCAACTATTGATTAACATGGATATTTATCCAACAATACAATACAAGATCATATATGATATTCATCTAAGAATTCAATTAAACATACCTATAGCCTATATACATATAATTCTATAATATCTCTCTCTCTCTCTATACACATATGTATATACATACATAGTTCAATATTTTTTGACATGTCATAGAGTAACAATGTCGGAAGCTGCCACCAATGCTTGTGATTGATTGGGTACTATGGAGATCAATAATCTATGTACTGTATTACATATAGCGATCAAGCATGTTGGAATAGGTTACATAAAACGATAGGTTTTGCCAGAAGGTTAAATCCGGCACAAGGATGACATGATCCAAGGACTAGTGTAAAGACTTTTCCTTTTGTATTTTGATAGGGATGATGATCCCCAATTGAAAAAAAGTGGGTGGTTGAAAGCCAGTCCAGATCATCTAGAAATATATATAGGTCATCCACAAACTCCTGAATCCTGTACAGATAGCAGCATATGTAGCTCAAAGTGCCATTGTCATTCACATTTTTTGTGCTAGGCAGCTCGCGATGTTTTTGCCAGGCTTGTCTCATGAAGTCTTAGGACTTCAACAAAAATCGAGATACCAGGACGAAAGTTCCTGTGGCTTTCGATTTATCATGTGCCAAAGCCTCCCAACAAAAAACTGCCCATATCCAAAGATCAACACCGACATAACATTTCTATCAGCTGCTTGAACACGCTTCAACTGAGTAGTTCAGTCCCATCCCTAGTGCCGGAAACCAGAACCCTTGGGCCACAAGGGTGCAAGGATGGCGAACCGGCCTGGCCAAAGAAGCCACATTTGGGGATAGAGGCAGAAAAGATAGCGGATCATAGATGATCATGGTTTTTGGTACCCTGGGCTTTAGCTGAATCTCAGTCAGCATCATAGAATATTATGAAGTTGTATGGTTGATTGGATGGTACTTGTAGTGATCACTGACTTTTTCAAGTTCATTTCTGCAGGTTTCCACCTATTTCCCTGCTCACTAGGCGACTGAAATTTCTTGTGGCTCAAAGTAAGTAGGGGCCTGCCCTTGACATAGGGACATGCAGCGGCTCCCCATGGGTTCTAACTCATGATGCATAGTGGACCCACGTGAATCTGGTGCTTTCCAATCCTGACGACCCTGCAGGGTGGGATCATGCTGCACTTCATGCAAACCGCGTCCCATGCAAACCGCGTCCCAACACAGCAGACATGCCTAAGAAATTGCACTGTAATACCCCAAGATGATGCCCCGAACCAAAAAAAAAAACTCCCCTCAATTCATGCTAGTCTTGGCACCTAAAGATCATTAAAAATCTATCCCAAAGGCGCCCCCGATGTCCAGTTCGGATGCTGCGAGATGCTGCGTGCCCTGTCCCAAGCTGCCCTGGAAGCCCGTTCCACCGGCAGTTTCACCAACGCCACCCGTAGCAGTGACCTGGAAGTTGACGTGGAATCCTCCGAAGACGAGGCGGAGAAGATCAGTTGCTGCTTGGTCCTACCGTCCCAGGGATGGGACAATGACGTGACATTGAAAGGGCTGTTAGGTGATGTTAGGTCCAGATTCAGAAGTGATACTGTAGTCGATAGTTGATTATTAGTTGATTGTTTGATACTGTTGATCCTGGAAATGGTAAACTTCACCAGCACTTCTAGAGTACACAATAGTCAGAGTGCCCCTTTCTCACCAGTTCACTACAGTATCCTCATGGCCCGCCCACGAAATCGTATGAACCAATGCTGGTTGCTGCATAGTACGGGAAATCCACCAGAAACAGCACCTGCCAGGGTGGGGCTGTTACCTGGGAATGATAATGAATCCCGTTGCAACCACTTGATGGGGACCATTTTATTCGAAAGTATCATGTGAGTCATTCTGATCTTTGATATCAGGACGAACTCTTCTATATTCATCAATTTCACAGTAAGGACTAGTCCCAGTGGATGAAATTTAATGAACTCAATAAACATAGTATAAACTTCATGGTTGACATTCTGTAAAAAAAACTATGTGACATATTTCCATCCTGTACAACTAGATCTCCTTGAGTCGCCTTCAACGCAGTCGCCAGGTTGCCACCGCTTGGCGCTGTGCATCGGCGCATGGATCCCCACCTGGGGCCATTTCACCTTCAGCACCGTGGGGCGGTCCCCGGCGGCTGGAGCCTTGGCGCTCTTCCACTGCGCCTGGGCCGATGCTGGGGATGGTGGCATGGTGGGGGACTGTTGTGAAGTTCGAAGGGCGATTTCTCTGAATCATATCTGAATCCATCTGAATCCCAATGTTCCTGGATTCATTTTAAACCGCAAAAATTGTAGAAATATAGCATTAATATATGTCATTGTATGTCACTTCTTTGCAGGTTCAAGGTGTGCTTACTAATATATGATACTAATAGATTGAGCGCCTGTCGTCGCCCGAGGTTACCTTTTTCTGGCTGGCGACTTGGCTCCGAGATCCTCCAAGAATGACAGGATAGGATGGGTAGGGTCTGGATCAACCACGAGGATTTTTACCAACCAAAATGGTAGATATTTACTTCCACACCAAACCAGTGATTTGACCCAAGATGCAGATCAAAAGCAGCCAAACTGCATCAGTGAATTTCAGACGATACTGTCCTTCATCCAAAAATGATCAAAGTGGTCCGAGATTCCTTTGCTAAGAAAGGACCCTGTGAAGAAATGCCCTGCAAGTTGGCCGAAACTCTCCTGAACCATCGCGGCCCCAAGTTGTAACAAATTGTTGTAACTGTCATGAGGTGGGACCGTGATTTTCATCAACTGCTGTACGACGCTTCTTTTCTTCTACTCTGACTGGTTTGCAGCTGGCCGCTCCGCAGAGCTCGAAGACGTCTGATGATGTTTGATGTATTGAACGTCTACAAAGAGGGCGGGTGGAGCCCGAAAATCTTATCAACGACGTATGACGTATGACGATAGAGTTGCGTAATGCGGTATGATGCGTTATATTGCGGTATGCCGGTATGCGTTATTCTCCTAAACAATCTAAACACAGGTTTGCATCTTGCGTTTGGGTTCTATTTTTGTCAGCTCTCTGCTGCTGAGGTAGCATTCATTACGGCGATTTCCGGGAGTGCTGTAGCTTCACACTGTCGGTGGACTCTGGGCGTTCACAGTTGATGGGGGACAGGTTGTTCAGGCAGCCAATGATGTCAACCCGGAAGTGGGTGACATTACTCACAAGAATATATGAAGAGTACTCACCCAGAAAGAGGACTTCACCAACAGCATGTGAACATTGAACATAAAGAAGTTTCACTACCGTATAGCTATGGGTTTGTCTTCAGTCTGAACTGATTTTAACCAGGGACCAGCCCATAAGAGTGCTACTCGTAGCAGGGGCTGGCATGATTGTTTTGGAAGGACCTTTTCCACACATAAACCAAGCAGTGATTAAAACGGCTAAAGTTTTTTCGCCCTCCTGATTCAAAAGGAGAATCATCATGCTTCAACTTATTTCACCTTGTTGGATGACAGCTGCAACTGACCTCCAGTGATGTTGTCAAAAGACAACTTGCTTGGTGATAAGCCCATGATCCTCTGGGATTGGCATGGACTGATTCATAGAGGTCGTGATGTACAAAAGAAGATTTCCAAACCAGGAACCATGTCAGATAGAGGATCTTGTACTACTTACTGTACATGGCTCACGCAGAAACGATGTTGGGCCCAAGGCATATTCACCTCATCCTTTGTCAATTGCTTCCGAGGAATTCATGGGCGTGTTCCTCCGCTCCTGCATCGTGCTGTCGGTGTCCGCCGATCTCCTGCGCTTTGCATATTTGTTGATGATTGATGCATGGCGACCCGATGCCTTCGAGGCCTATCGCAGGCTGGTGGTGTGACTGGGACTGCGAGAAATGGATGCAATGGAGATATGGTGTACCTCAAAATGGCCATCTTGAATGCGAAAACATGGGAACATAGTGATATATACCCTTGGTTTTTGAGGTACCACATTCTCATAGGCAAACCCATTTGGGAAGGTGATTTGGTCCCCGGCCCTTTTTTGGTGGGATGGCCTGTGCAAGCGGTATTCAAGCGTCATCAGAAAAGGAAGGAATGCAACCGGTTGCTTTCAGTATGCAAGTATCATCACAAGTCTGGGTGATAATTTTTGCCTGGTTTGCTTCTGCATTGTTTCTCATGTACATACTGTACCTGACATAATACATATATGCACAATTATGTACATATGCGTGCACATCTAGATAGATACACATAGATATTCAATATATCAATGCGCTATTGCTAAATAGTTTAAACTATGTTAACCATGTTTAACTATTTAACTGGGTATATGGCATATGTGTGTAAATTTTTCATTGTGCCTCTGATGATCCAAGTTGCCTCTTGGTTTTCGGACTGGGGAACGCCCGCTGGGCTAAGGTTAGATGCCTGGGGCGAACTTGATGCGGGAGAATTCTACGTCCGGAGCTGGTCCATGTCCTTGAGCAAATGGCAGAAGACAGGCAGCAGCCAAAACGCGGCGTTAAAACAATGAAAAATGGGGTTTTAGAATGTTTTAGATTTCTAATATCTATATAATTGGGATTTAGTGGCAAAAGGTGAGTCTGGAAATTGGGTGCGCACACCAAATTGCAAATTTACTAGGGGAAATGGTGATAGATAGATCCTTTGTTGATAAACCAATTTCACCAAAAATTGTTGAAGGGCAAAGGTGTACTGAAGGGAAACTTCCTCAGATTTGATGGCAACAACCCTTGGTTTTCTGATTCTTCCATATATTATCCTCCAGGGACCTAAGGAATCTCTGTAAAATGAGTTTTTCCACTAGATTGGGTCCTATATGATTCATGATTAATCTCTTGACACTGATGATGAAGACCCCTGCCAACTGCTGACTGGTCTGATTTCTGCCATCTGGTTTAGAGTAAAACAGGCGACATTGTCTTCCAAGTGGTGCTTCATGTGACCTTGAACCTCGTTCCAATCACCGGGCTCATCATCGGGAGCCTTGGGGTAGTTGATCCCATCACCGTGCGGAAACTCTGCTTGGCCATTGGCAGTCTTCACATCTTGGTGCCTGGGCATATGTTGATCCGGTGGTGTGGTTTTAGAACCTCAGTGTTCCTTGATCTCATCAGCCATTTCGGGGGTTTGGTGGCCAGCTTCGCTTGAAATGAGGATTTTCGTGACTCAGCCACTATCAACACGGCCGAACAAATCCCAAGTTTAGTCTCAAACTCAACTCTTCCTTCAAGTTGGTCACGAAAATGTCAAACACGCCTTCTGCCTCAAGTTGGTCACAGAAAAATATCAAACAAATGCAGCTCCCAACTCCATCCCCAACCATCCCGAACCATCCCTAACCATCCCTAAGCCCAGGCCTTCTACTTTCTTTCCTTCCACGGCGAAGTGACCCTGAAGCTCCGCGGCTTCCGCAAGGCCTGGGCCCTGGCTCGGAACCTCAGCAATTCGGAGGTGAGCGCCCAGATCACCTGGACGCGCACGAAGAGTCGGGTGATCTCCGATGCAGCCGAGCAACGAGCCTGGGATCACCCTCCAAAAGTTTGGGGGGAAATGGGTGTGAATCTGCCTGAAAACTCCGCCCCCAAATAGTTAATCAATGTTAATCAACATATCAAGAATGGGTCTAGAAGTCTAGAAGAAGATTTTCATGTATTTCTGCAGTTGGAAATGGGCCAGCACGAAGGTCTCCATATTAGCATCCAAGTGTTGTACTGTTCATTTTCTGATGGGGAAAGCAGTGGTGACTCGGGGTGCCCAAATGTTCAGAAACACAAACTTTTGCTGATGTATGAAAGCCAGGATGGAGCATCACAATTACATGGGTCTGAGGATGATTTTCTGAACTTGGATAGATGTAGCAATTTATGTATCATATTTGTTTGAAGTGTGGTATGTGCCCCCTTACCAAGACACATGATGGTTATATAAACCAAACAAATGGCCAGTCAGTGGTTGGAAATGGTCTGATTTTTCACCTATACCCCTCTTTTTTGCGTCTCCATCCCCACCTTCCCCATGACCGACTTGCCTCCTGTGGGTTCGCTATGCCCATTACCAGGATCCATTTGTGTCCTTTGCTGCACCATCTTCCAGTGGTTGCAGTCCTTGATGCCTATTTTCAGTGGCATTGCAGCTGCCATTTTGGGTTTCATCTTCCATCGACCTGGTCTGATCGTGGTGGGCTGCGTGTGGAGTGCCTTGCTGCTCTTCATCACTATCCTCACCTGGCACAGCTGGGGAAGGGACACAGAGAACGCCTTCGCCCCGGAAAGCGTTCATCGCTGCTTCCCGCAGCCAGAGATCCTTCAGGAATGGGCGGAGAAATGGTGCAATCTTGGGTTTCAAGCTCAGGTGCTACACCGATACCATTCCACTGTGATGTTGGGTATCTCTGCCGCTATCTTTGGAGCTTTCGGAAGCTGGGCTTAAACTACCAAGGTGTTGCTCTTTTTAGCAAGGTTCCAGGTTCCATGGTGGCTTTCCACAGGGTGCGCGAGTGCAATGGGAGATGTTAGCCCATGGTCTAGAAATGTTAAAAGCTTTGAATGAATCCCAAGCCTCCGAAGATGTCCAAAGGCCTCCCTGAATCAGAAGCACTGCGGAGTTTCCAAGGATTTCATTCTTTGACCATCACCTGCCTAACCCTCTTGAGTTTTGCTGTGAGCCGCATTCTATGGTTGCAAGCCGAAGGGAGTTTAGGACTGGAATGGCAGGATGGGAAGGTGTTGTTCAGCTTTGCATTTCAGAACCTGGTGTAGCTGTTCACCTTGTTCGAAGTCTTCAACATTGATTTGGTTGACTTCGAGGGACTTCAAAAGATGTCACTCGAAACATAAATAAAGATTGTAGACCATGGGGGAGAGTATGAAACAAGCCTTGCAATCAGATTTGGCTTTGGATGGATGAATGGATGGATGGATTGATAGGATAGATCCTGCAGATTGATCTCAGGGATCCCAGTTGTGCATCCCAAAGCCGCGGAGGATGGCTTTATGCCTTCGTGGAATGGTTAATTACCACCATTGGCATGGCAGTGGTTCTCGTTTCGTCCTGCACTGGACTCTTGGCTGAGGCAAAGTATCGGACGAGCTCGAGGGGCAAATCATCCTCGGTTCATCTTGGGTACTGTTGGATAATGTGAAAAGTTAGTTGGAGTATGTTGGAGTGTCATTTTCAGCTTCGGAGGAGCTTCCGAGCGTGCTGAAAGGGTGCTGATAGGTAGGATTCTTTCTTTCATCAAAAGTACGTTCTTGCGGGTTTCTTATTGGTTTCTCAGTGCATCGCACCATATCCCATCAAGCCTTGCAGAAGAAACCTCTAGTTCAACACGTCGTGGGGCGTGGATGCGCATTTTCTTCCTTAACTTTTCTGCAAACAGAGCCAAATTAAGCCACATGATTCTACGGAGTGTGACAAGTTAATCTTGCTTCTGGAAATTCCTTGCTATTTTTCCAACAATTTGAGTTCTTCCCTCATGCTTTGCAAAGCACAGCACGATTCGTGCGGGGTATTTTCAACAACTGCTCACGAAAAGTCTACCATTAGTCATGTAGAGTCAAAAGCACTGAGACTTGCAGCATTCCAGAAAACACTTTGGTGCGTGTCATCGCCTAAATCCCATGGAATTCTGCTTCAAGCCCCAAGGAAATCCATTCAAAGACCTGCTGATCTTCCTTTTTCTGTCCGTCCTGCGGCATTTCGGATTTCAGCGGGCTACTTCAGCTGGCGAGAGGGTGAGGGTGTCAGGCGCTATCATCTTCGG
Organism: Symbiodinium sp. clade C Y103; assembly: GCA_003297045.1. Classification (NCBI taxonomy): domain Eukaryota; class Dinophyceae; order Suessiales; family Symbiodiniaceae; genus Cladocopium; species Cladocopium sp. clade C. Next base: position 115,567 of record BGPT01000337.1, on the reverse strand, counting down.
ATTCGTGGCTTGTCAAGGCTACCAAATAGCGACCGCGCTGGCCGATCAAGCCATCAACGATGGTGATTTGGGGAATCACCCCCAGCATGGGATCATGTTTTGCTTGGAACTCATTGTGATGTAATTAGTTTGCCGGGATGAGATGTTCGGTATTCATACAAAGGCACCTGCGTATTATTGTGTATTTTTATAGATATACTATATATATTATCTGTACATACAGTATATTATATTCCTATATGCTATGTCACATACAAGGTCAATGTGTGTGCAATTGTTCACACATGTTCATATTGATGGCTAGAGGGAACTCTGCCTTCGGATGAGGTTCACATGTTTTTCGTTCTCCTGACCTGTTTCGCCCTCCGAACCTTCTGGAAAGATGAGAGCTGGAGCGCCTTCAGCTTTGCTTCTGGGCTGCGCCCAGTTTGATGGGCCATGGGTTGGCCCCCTGGAAGTTTGAACAGATGGTGGGGCGGACACTGAGAATGGTTGGGTACATGTTTTCGATTTTAAATCTTTAGCAAATACCTAACATGAACAGAACAAAATCAGATTGAACTCCGACAAAAAGGGCAGATCATTGCCACAATAGGGATGAAATTGGGGGCTTCACCTGTTTACATCTATGGTGCCACTGATGATGTTTCCCTGCATCACATGAATAGACCTGGATAGACCTGGTGAAATTTCGCATCAGCAGAAATGGCCCCCGCCCTGAGGAGACGGAGGGACCACAATTCCTGGCCATCCCGCAGCATCCTGAAGCATGGCAGGATGTCAGCATGGGTCATAGCCTCATAGCCATGCTTAATGCCTGGAACACGTTTTTTCATCAGGCGGTCTACTAATCCACAGGATCTATTTTTGTTTATACCTATAATATTCATTAATATTCCACAATATGCATACTTGTAAATGATTGAGAATGATATATGAGTTGTTTGGGGTAGAGTGAATCTGCATATGATGGATTGAGTGGTGTGCTGCTGGTTCACCATGCAGACCCCCAGCAGGCTTGGAACCAAGCCAGTTGCAGTGGGCTGAGTCACATGGGAAAGAGCGCTATTGACGCAGCTCATCTATGTATTCTATCTATTAATAGATATGCTATAAATCTACATGATTTCCACTTTTCTTCAGCTTTGCCGAACTATAGCGAACCATTTTTCCTGTCCCTGAACCACTGAGGGGGGCTTGGGTGCCTAGTGGCCATGTCTGCCACGCCCAGGAAGTTAACCGATCAGCCGAGTGGCCTTTGTGCCTGCTGCGTTTCCGCTTCGGTCCTGGACCTTTGCACGATCTCAGGTCGGATGCACAGCCAGATGACCCATTTGATTCCCTGAGCTGGATGTAACTTGCTTATAGGATATAAGTGGGTGATAATGGGTGATATGTTTAGTTTTTGGATTACATCCCTACAATTGGTTGATGAAATCCCCTCAATTTCAGGAATCCCCTGTGCATATCAGATTCCTATCTTCTGATTGATTCAATCCATTCAACCAATGAATCCAAAGGAGTCCAAATGTTCGATGATAAAAACATCGTGAACCCCACATTTTTTCATGATTGAAAAAATCCCATATACAGTTTACATCATTTTTCCCTATGGGATATGCCGGGGAAAATTTGTTGATTAAAGTATCAATTCTTGATGGCATGGGTGAATTCCAAAATATGTGGCTTTGAAATGGCACATCTCTATACATTTTACATCATTCAATTGATCAATTATCGATAAATTGGCCTTTTGTATCCAATTTCCATAGCTATGTTAGTTTACCTTCCAGGATATCTCAAGGGAATCCCACATTATCCTGATGACGCCCCCAGCCATTTCTTCCATGTCAACCCCCCCGGGGCCGCTAGGCCAGAGGAGCTGTTGAGTGTGGCGGATTTCGCCCTGATGGCGTCCTTGAGCTATGAAGCGCCCGTGCGCGCCGAGCAGGAGATGTCCAGCCCGGAGTGTGCAATGGAAAAGATCTGGTTCTAGGGAATCCCCAAGATTCCGAGGTTTCTGAAACTGGCTATACCGTATAGCTATACCCCTAGTAACGGGATGATGGAAAATGATCTGGAATGACAGTTAGTATAGGGAATCATCCCAAAATAACCTTACTTCACGTTAGTGAATTGTTATAATAAACTCACACAAGATGGAGCTTGCAACACTAATCTTCCGAGATTGCCAAATTTTGAAGATTGCTGGGTTTGGTGGCATATTATTTGTACTACTTGTAGGACTTTTGGGGGTGTTACTATTGATTTAGTGGAAATATGGCGTGCAGTGCAGATTGTATTTCAATGATTGAATGGACATGTTGAGCATAGGTCAATGCTTGATTGGACATGTTGAGCATTTCAAGGGTTCAACAGCTGTCCCTCACAAATGATGACACACAAAGGAAACCATCAAAAGACAGATTCGTTTAGGTTTGTGCATGATTACTTTGAGTATTTACTGCAATTTCCATGTAATTCCGCTAGATGGAGATGTCAGTGTGCAACAAATGCAAGGTAACATCTATGAGACCAATCAGGATAGTTTGAAGGATTTTGTTGGAAATGCAATTGGAACCAGCTTGGAACATAGCGTGGGAGAGCAACCTTCCAAGGAATGAGAGGATAGGTTGGACACATGTGGAAGGGTCATAAACGGTTGCCATTTTCTAGATTGTGACTGTCTTTTCTTGGCGCGAACGAATTAGCAATTCGGGATCTGAGTGGTGTATTCTTCACAAGCCTGCAGAAAGCAACACGTGGTTTGGCTATTTGTGAGGTAGATTTATGAATTATGCGCACATAGATTGGATAGACAGATAGATGGACGATGAATGTAGATTTGCGTGGCTCGGAAAGGAGATATATAGATGCATATAATAGTATATAATATGTATATATATATATAGTGACGAGTTTTACTATAATTATATTTTTTCAACCATCTAGAACCACCGCTTCACAACATTATCATTTCCCACTGCTCCTAGCACGCCTCACCATTCAGCTTTCCTTAGGGATGATGATAGTTGATTTGTCCATATTTGGCCCTGTCACTCTCATTGTCACTAAACAGTGATGTGGGTCTGTCCAAAGATAGGGTACCCCCAAGTTCCTTGGTTAATCATTCATGTCCCCGTTCAAATATCATGAAATGGCCATTTGATGGGTATATACACCGTATATCTCATTTTCAGACAGACCCATATCTTGATGTGCCCCACCGGCCAGGCGTGTTCGCACTACTTCCCCCGCTGGCGGGTGGAACAACGCCCGGAACAACAGCGGGTCATGGACTGGTCTCGCTTCCTGATGTTGACCTCCGCCCCATGGCTATGGCTCTGTGGTAGAAAAAAAACATCTTGGAACTTGGAACCCCAAAGGATAACGGCTTTGGACATGGTTGATTTAGTTTCAATCTGTGTTTTCACCCGTGTTTTTTTGGTGATGTTTGGGTTTTGGGAGCAGTGTTGGGCGATATTTCTGAAGATTTTATGGCTCAACAGGTTAGATTTTGGAATATTTTGGACACATCCACGAAGAAAATAGTCGTTGGAGGCAAATTTTGTCCGGTTTGTTTTGTTTTGAGTGGTATGCCATATGCAAATCAAACCAGATGCGAAGTGAAACAACACGTGCATTGCAAGTATTAGAGCAAATGTTGAACATTGAATCAGTTTCCTGGTGCAGTCTTGATTTTCATTTTCATTGTATATTAGTTGTCAACGTTGTCGTTGTCAGAGTCAAATATCATTGAAATATGTTGAAATCTGAACTGCCCGTTTCTGTCGTACTCGTATTTTCCAGTTGTGGCCCAATTTTTCGCGTTGAGCCCCCTGCTCTCCAAAACAGCAACCCGTCCAAGGGGGACAACAGCACCACAGTGATCACGGTACGTGGCACCTTCGATTTTCTGGATGTCCTGCAGGTGCGGGGCGCAAATCATGGGGAACGTTACCTTTCATATGATGGATCATCATATATAATATATCCCATGATGATTTTATGGTACTTGATATTTCTGGGGTTTGCTGTTGATCCATTTTGGCAGGTACAGGTGGAAGCAGTGAGATGGTCGGATTTTGTGAGATTTGAATCCGATTTGAAACGATCACAGGCTCTAGAAATCTAAGTAGATCATAGTTATGAGTAGTCAACTGGCAGATAATAGCCTCATGATCAATGGTAATATAAGGGAATATCCTCTATATATATATACATGCTTTACGCACACACACAGATATATATATATATATACATATATATATATATACATAGATACTGTATAGATAGATAGCTATGAGCTCCACCAGACCCATAGTCGGGCAACCCTACTGCCTTAATCTGGGCGCTCCAGCCGCCAGGACGTGGCCTTGTGGCTGGTGCCCGCCCTGATGGAAGTCCTCAACAAAGTGGGGCCGGACATTTCCAGCGGAGCCCTGGTGGAGTGGGGGTGGAAATCTCAAGCAACTCCTCACTGGAGAAAGTGATGGGAAAATATGGGAACATGATGTTTAAAGGGGTTTTTAACCAGTATTTACAAGTTACAAGTGTCATCAACTCCTTTTTATCCCAAGCAACTCCAGTTTGAAGTTGGAACGAACTTGATATTCAGCAGGGCATGTTTGAAGCTGTGCACTAGTTGGATCTTTGGTCATGAATTACAGCCTATGAAACTTGAAAAGGTTGGTCGTCAGGATTTTTGACCCACACCATGGTCACATGCATAGTTAGCATTACTACTGCCTATTATATAACCCAGCAGTGAAGTAAGGAATCGCAACATCCAGCCATGCCCATGGGGAAGAATAGACTCAACAGTTCAAAGTTTTGAAAGTTGTAAACCCAAAGATCCAAGATCAGGTGAGATTTCCGGCCACTTTTGGTGCACACTGACTTCATTTGAGGCTTTCCTGGATCATGATATGACATTGTTTTAGATGGCAAACTAAGGACTGAAGAGTAGTGTTGCTTTGCAAGATCAAGGTTTGAACCCTGATTTCTGGTGATTTCTCCAAATTTCTTGACTAATTGTGACCGTAACCTTGCCAATGGCCGTGAGGAAACTGGGGGAAATCGATTTCGGAGTATGCTGAGCTCTTTCCGTCAACGCGTGTCGCTGCAGACCACACCTTTAAGTCCGTGCTAGAAGCCACACAGTTGATGATCAAATCCCATCCGTCCAGGCGTTTCTTCCTCACTGGGTGTCCTACCATTTGCTTCAGGCCTCCATGGATATTTTCCCATCTTGTTCTTTTTCCCATAGTTTTTCCATGTTTCTTTGGTGATTTTTCCTGACAGACCATGTCCTGATGCAATCTGATTGTTGAGCTGGTGAGTCACCAGGTCTATTAGCTAATAAAGACATACAAATACCAACTAATATTAACCAATATTAAACAGTAAGCAAAAAACCATTTATACAGGCTATGTTTGTATATGTGCATATACGCACACACACACATATATATATACATTCATATATATATATATGTGTGTATATGTGTATATATATATATATACATGTGTATATATATATACATACATGTGTATACATATATATATATATATGTGTGTGTGTGTGCGTGTGTGTCTGTTTATATATCTACATGATTTGTGTGTATATACCCACATTACACCAAGCTGGAACCCCTCCAAGTTCTCCAAGGCATTCCTTAGGCGGCGGCATTGCCAAAATGGTGGCGCTGCAGATTCCCATCGCCTCGCGTCCGCTGGCCATCGCCTTCGCAGCGCCCGGGGTTCAGTATGCGGGGCGGGTGCTCTTTGGACACGAAAGCCAAGATGGGCCAATCCATAAAAGGCGCTGCGGGGGCCCGTCATGGTGTCCGTTTTAAGTGGTGTGGAACGGAACATCTTGGGAGATTGTTCTTGATGGAATTTTGATGATTGTAGATGGGAATTTTACGGGTGATTTAACATCAACGGTCAATCAATATCAAGTGGATTCATACATGGGAAACAGATGGTGAGGGAGTTCAAAACGCATGATTGTTGGAACAATCTGTTCTTAATCTTGGATAATTGACACTAAAACAACATCCCCAATTCTCAACCGTAAACGGGGTCTATGAAATTAATCATCACGTTACAGGGGCATACCGATTTTTTGATCCCCCTTGCAAACTGATGGGACGTGATGAGACCCGCGGGAAACTCCAAAATCTTAAAGGCTTTGGGTATGATCCTCCAGTTTTTGGTAGTAGAATTAGACAGACAGTGTGGTTATATGATAGATGCCTGAAAATAGTGGTTGAACTGTGAAACCAATAGAACCCGTGGTTAAACTCAGCAAACATGATCAATTGATTGTCCAACCACCAAAAGAGGAGATGAAGCATCCAAGACTGCATTTCAACCCCTGAGAACCCAGAAAATGACGTTGGAAAGACATGGAAAGACACTATTTTTGCATTTACAGGACCTGGTCATTTTAAACAGTCCATTGGTTATTACATGGATATTTGGGATGAAGATGACCCCCAGTTTATGGCTGGTGGATTGGATGGTGGCATTGGGGTTGCCACTAGTTATTATTGAAACCAGGAAGCAGCAACCAGTTTCTGTAGATGTCCTGTTCGCACCGGTCCGTTGATTTGTTTCTGAGGGATCACCCCCATTTGAACCAAGTAGACAGATGAATGATACATGGTATATGACAAAGCGGTCCCTCAACTTTTCCCAAATGGACGTCGGTGACTTAGACCCCGAAGGAACCGGTTAATAACTCTGTAGGTTGATAATTCCCCTGAGGTCTCCCTCTTTGAACTCAGTTATAATCCCACTCAAAAAGTCACCAGTTCCGATTCATGAGATGATCCTCCAAGTGTGGGATAATCATTAGGGCTTAAGTATATACAATCATTGAATTAGATGCACTGTGTCATTATAGGCAATCCAAATATTTACCTTCTATACCATGTCATACCCATTATAATTTACAGCAATTCACGGTGAATACCTGTTTGCCTCAACCACGAAGTAACATACATCGTTATATCCCGTGTAATTCATCCCATCATACCAATGGCATTGGTATATATAATATATATATATATACACATACATAATAAGAGTGAAATATCCCGCTCCTCAATAAAATTACAGTATATATCCTATTGAAACTGAAATCCAATTAATCCTTTCCCCCTAATACTAAACCCCCCCCCCTAATACTAAACACCTGAGGTAGTTTTTAGTATTAGGGGGGTATTTATTATTAGGGGGACCCTAATNACCTTAATATTAAAAACTATTTTTCTCGATTTCAAAATCAATTAAATCTCAATTTAAAACGCAATTAATACGTTGCAAAAAATTGGATTTCTAAGCGGACCCCTAATAGTAAGCGCCAGACCTTAATATTAAAAACTATTTTTCTCGATTTCAAAATCAATTAAATCTCAATTTAAAACGCAATTAATACG
>BGPT01000337.1:73123-108036 GCA_003297045.1 Symbiodinium sp. clade C Y103 | reverse complement strand
CTATTTTTCTCGATTTCAAAATCAATTAAATCTCAATTTAAAACGCAATTAATACGTTGCAAAAAATTGGATTTCGAAGCGGACCCCTAATAGTAAGCGGCAGACCTTAATATTAAAAACTATTTTTCTCGATTTCAAAATCAATTAAATCTCAATTTAAAACGCAATTAATACTTTGCAAAAAATTGGATTTGGGGGACCCCCTAATACTAAGCACCCCGGGGTGAACTAGTTTTTAGTATTAGGGGGTAGAACCCACAAATGATAGGTTTATNGGGGACCCCCTAATACTAAGCACCCCGGGGTGAACTAGTTTTTAGTATTAGGGGGTAGAACCCACAAATGATAGGTTTATTTTTAAATTGTTTTCTAAACGGGATCAATTAAATGTCAAATTGGCCAACCACAAATTTCCCAAAATTGGAGATGGACCCTAGTTTTTGGTATTTGGGGTACGTTTAGTAATAGAGGGAAGGGATTAAATCCCATTGAATCTGCCATCAAAAACCCCCTTATTCTCCATCGTAATCACTTCAATGATCCTCCCGCATCAGCCGTTTTGGGCCAGGTTGGAAGACCTCGAGCAGAGCTTGTTGGACGTGGTTCCCCGTCACGATCTCATCTCGCTGATCGACCAAGATCAAGGGAATACCTTGATCGCTCCCTGCGAGGCCGGGGGAACCACGGAGGAACCATGGCATCCAACGTTGGAAAATTCGATGTGATTGCGCTACAAATTGGCAAATTAGAGATGGTAATTTTGACAATGTAAATGTATATGGTTGATGATATTCATCATACATACAGTGCATCTTGGTTAAAGCATCATAATTATCATAGTTTGTGGCTTCAATGCTGTTGAATTTCAACTCTTTCTGGGATGATGATCCCACCAGATCTGGGTGGAATGACCTGCCTTGTGACCAAGATGGCAGTTCCCACGGGGGGTTATTGAAAGAGAGGTCCAGCGCCCGTTGCAGGGCCAGCCCTGGCAGTGCCACAGCATCTTTCGTATCATTTGGGGCATTTTCTCCGCCTGCGGTTCCATGACCTTCAAAAACCTCACGGTGCCCTGTGAAGCTTTCAGGGCGGCCATTCCGCAGGGCTCCTGTTCAGTGGCAAGCCCTGGTCCGGAGGTTCAAAGATAACTTCCAGCCATTTTTTTTAGTCTTCCCGGGGGTTCATTGTCCACTTTTGATGACTCCTTGGGTTAAAAAGACAAAGCTCATGCCAAATCAGGGATGGAAGATAACAAACCGGACATCTAGAATGTAAAATCATTGATGCAAAACCAAGAAAACATATAGCTAGCCAGATAGTTATATTAATCAAAACATGGATGCAAACATAGTTTTTTTTGCCAATCTCTACCTACCTATCCATCCATCCATGCATCCATCCATCTGTTTGTTTGTCTATATATCTATCTTTTATCAGGGGGAAGATGGGGAAGACCTGAAACTTCACCCAACTTCCATCACCGTCAACAAACCTCCACCGCGAATCTGGGGTGCTCCAAAGATGAATACCTCCACGGCCAAAGGCTGCCGTTGAGACACAAAAGGATTGTGGAGAAAGTACCGGAGGACAGACTGCAGAGAAAGGAACAACACGATATATAGACATTCATTATGTGGGAAAACTGCAAGTAAAAGTCAGATAGTCAGTTTCAAAGCCGAACTCCAAGTATCATTTGGTGCTGATCCTTTGAGATTGAGCTAAGAGATTAAATTTATGAACTTATCAAAGCATTGTTGTTCCGGTATTTCAAAAGAGCACTTGTGGTGCCAAATGGCAGCAGTTCGGATACTGGACTGGCGGACTGTGGTGGCTGCACTTTTCTGTGGAAAGCAGGCACTAGCCACGTGATTTTGGCACTTCTCTTCCCCAGTTGATTTGCATACAGTACCGGAAGGGGCACAGTACCTGGTACCTTATCTGGTTCTATGTCTAAACTAATGCCTTCTGCACCTTGCCTTTCATGCCATGATATTTGCACATGTATTTGCAGAATAGGTTCTTGTATTGTATCTCACTGTGTGTGGTGACCTGACCGTTTCGACCTGCACTTCCAGCAGGATTCTTCAAACCCATGCTGCGTGACCAGATTTCAATACCAACGACATATGAGTGAAGACGCTGACGATGTAGCCAACAGCTCCCGTAGTGCTTGGACATGTTGAGCAGCCAGATCTTCCGGTGTGTTCCCACCTTGCTTCTCAAAAAAAAAAGTGACATGCCCAATCCACCTCATGGGTCTCATAGTTCCACTAATCTCATAGTTGTTTCAATACGTCTCAATACTGTCACTGGATTGGTTTAAGGGAAAATTTACAGGACACCTCTATATTTGATGGGAAAATCCATGGTTTCCGGTTAAAATTTTCCCATTAACCAATCCAATGATACTGTCATAGAGTTTAGATGACTCTTGGGGATCCCACTTTACGAAACACCCATGTGGTCCATTGTGCTATGATGCCTGGGCTGCAGCCGATGAAGCGCCAAGTGCTGATGAGGTGCTACGAGCCTGTGGAGCTTGTGGGTATCTTCAGTCATTGAGCCATTCATACCACCATCATAGTAATTGAATGTAATGTTTCTTGTGAGTGGTGCAATGATGTGATTATGATTATCTAATTACATACATGGATGTAAATGGCGCAATGACAAAATGGTGATATTCTTTCATGTCACCGATTATCACCATGTATGATTCGAGTTATAAGTTATGATCGATTGTTGTTTTTGGTTCTGGGCATGCGTCGATTGAAGACTCTTGAATGAGATTTGGGCAATTCAGGGTAGCACGATGATGGGCTCGCACCAGCCGGCTAGAGCTTACACTGAAAATGAACTCAGAAGCTGGTTGTGATTGTGTTGGCATTTTTCCATGCATGTTCTGGGGGTATTGCGGGGTGAGGTGGTCAGCTTGATAATTTCATATAATTTCATAGACCCAAAACTGTTTAAGGCTTACAACCAGTGGATTTTCCCACGCCATGGTATGGTGCCTCCAGGCAATGGTGGCTGAAGCCAACGGATCCAAGGGATCCAACGGACCCAACAGATCCCAGGCTGCGAAGTGGCAAGAGGCTGGGCAAGTGCTTGGCCCACTGAGGTTTGGGGTAACTGATTTGGTAGCTGATCACTTGGGATGTTGGTTGATGTGGGTTGATGCTGATTGATGTTGGTTGATGTTGGTTGATGTTGGTTGATGTTGGAGGATAGCTAGTAATTAAGAGCATTCCTTTTGTTGAAATAACTTGGCAAAAGCAGGTTGGTTGGCCAACTGTGAGCTGCACAAAGCTGAGAAATCGTTTTTGATGCTTTTGGCCGACCAGATCAATCAAAGGTTTGGGGTAATTGATCACCTCCGGTCATTAACAAAACAAACAGCGGTTTCACTCGCTTGGAGCATCTTGGGATATGTTTTCAGCCTCAACTTTGCATGATGCAAAGGTACTCTTTGGCATATAATTCTACATAGCTATGGAAAACAGCAGTTTAATGGGTAAATCATCTATCAATGTTGGTTTACTCGGGGGTATCATGTTTCAGACTTTAGCAGTCACTGGATTGCTGGTCAATCTGTTCAGGCCTCGGCCAGGCTTCTGTCAAGGAGATCTTACGCGTCGCGATGAAAAACGAAGTTTGGTGTAGCCGTTGGTCATTTCAGTTGGCACCATTCCCATGTTCAATACAATCCGGTCTCCATACTATGTCAAGCATTATACTTAATCCCATCATCATCCCCCTAATCTTAAATGCCCCCAGATGATTCCCCAGAATGAAAAGAAGCTATACTAAACCAGGCTTTTTAGGAAAACCCGAGTTTGGTCCAATGCCAAGTTGCTCTTTACCTGTGACCTCCTGAAGGATGACATGTCGATTGACGTTTTTTGTTCCAGAAATCATGGGTTATGACTATGGGCTGCTGACATGTGAGATCCCCATGATTCATGATCATGGATACCTTGGTATTTTAACATAGTGTGACTTGGATGTCCCGGATGTCCCATATTTCAATACAATACATCCCCCCCTTGGTGTTGGATTCCGCCATATCCTGCGGTCGAAGGACCTGGAATGCGTCAGAACGCCTCTACTGCAGCGCTATCAGCGGCTGCGGAAGGAATCAGCGTTGGGAAGCAGCTTTGGCACATTTTGCAGACTTTGAGGACTGGATTGGGTAAGGAGGTGATCGTGATGGTGATGGTGATGGTGATGGCGATGGCGATGATGATGATGATGATGATGATGATGATGATGATGATGATGATGATGATGATGATGATGATGATGATGTTGATGTGGCTAACAGCATGCAAGTAATATCAAAACCATGCATGGTGATCATCTGTGATCATTATGATTTTTGGGGTAGCGACCCAATTGTCAGACAAATCATGACAAATCCCGTTTTTCCATGTGTTCATCCAGGAAAACAGCTTCCAAATCAATCGCATCATTTGCAGCGCCAGCATCAGTGCCTGTGCCCTGGGAACCCAGTGGCAGCGCAGTTTGGCGCTGCTGTCCGAGCTTCTTGCGGGAGGGCAGGCAGATGTCGTCAGCTACAACGCGGTGCCATGGCGGCGTCCCAGTTGTGGTTCTTTGGGGTTCAAACATGCCACTTTTTGGATCTTTTTGGTGGGATGCAACATCAATATCGGGCAAAGCTTGGTCTGGCGGCCAAAAATTGTATCAATTTTTAGTTGGGCTATCTCCCAGATGTTGTTCAAAGTTTATGCTTTTTCATGGTGCTCACAATGAAATACGAACATGATGTGAAGCTTGAGCTATCATTGCCAATAGGTATCCCAGATTTGTTATGCCTCGGCATGGGAATCCATGGCCCAAAGGTCGTGAGCGCGAGCCACGCCGCGAGCAAATGGCAATCCGCCTTGGCGGCTTTAAAGGTCTGGTGGCCCAGATTCAAAAAGGTCCCATGGTCCAAGCATGCCTGGGACATGGCAACAAAATGAAAAAAAAACTATGCTGCTCTCTGCATATTATGATATGATATTAAGAATGCACATGTATGTTGATTTATTCATATATTTTACAAATGGGGCACACCACAAGAATCATCTTGCCACATGGAGAAAGCTCCAGAAAATCCAAGAGATGACCATCTCGAGATGCGCCACATCGCAGGAGCTGAAGTCCTTGGACTTGGAAGCCAACGTGGTGACATATAGTGCTGCCTTGAGTACCTCGGATGCTGGTAAGTGTGTTGGTGTTTGGTGATGTTCCATGGAAAATCTGCAGGAACTCTTCAACAAAAACATCAAAAAACGGATCGATATTCTTACTTGGTCGAATCCATCAAAGAATCATAAAAAATCTAAAAAAAAACATGTGATACTATTCCCAGTCTTAATACATCTTAATACTATATTACGCATATGTTCAAAGTAATATCATCATGTTCCATTCCACTCGCAACTCCCATTATATCATGGGTCAAAGTCCACTAAAAAAAGATCAATGACATGGATAAATCTGGATCAACACTATATAGAAGTCTATCAATTTATTTGAATCAAATCCTCCAAATCATATCAACGTCCATTGGTTCTCTATGGACGCTCCATGTCCACGAGGTGCGTGCGGAAAAGGGCAGCAGTGGCTCTTGGCCATGCAGCTTCTCGAGGCGATTCATCGGGGCCATGCCGAAAACAGTTCGATGAGTTACCGACGAAAAAATGGTGATTTTCCATGGGGTTTTCCCTGTCAATATGTTTGTTTACTGATACATATGCTACCTATGCATTACAACAATCATTAATATGTGATAGGTATATGGATAGAAAGGTGCTTTGCTGAAAAGTCAGTTGTGCAACTCAGCTAAACTCAGCTAAACTTGGAGGATGAGTTCGCTGTGATACGTAATCACGGTATATAGTGGTGCCACAAAGGGTTTGCACGGAATATCGACTAGACCTACCAGGAAGTACAGTAACAAAACAAAGTTCAGCAAACCAAAATCCCAGACATGTCATGATCCCCAAAAAGTGCAAAACAAAAATGTACAGTAAAACCCAAGAATCAACCTCCACAGAGGCTTTCGTCGAATTTGTCACCGAATATGTCATCGAAATTCCTTTGAGGGTTCCTCCTGCCGACTCTATATAAGCTCTGCATTTGTGCAGAGCAAGTAAGATGGCAAAGGGGCGTTGGTGCAAGTGATCACCTTTTGTTTCCGTCACCTGTGTGAGACTCTACATTAGAGTGCAGGGTCTCTGCTGGGCAACGCTCAGCTCTGTCGAGTAGCGTGCAGAGAAGAGGAATATACCACCCATTTCTGGTGAAAATACAGGATTGTCTGGCCCCTCCGAGGAGATGTTGGAGGAGGAGCTGCTTCCGAACGTCATCACCTACAGCTCAGCGATTTCCGCCTGCACCTAGCCAGGAAGTGATGGGTTGGTTGTGGTTCAACCATCGTAATCATCAGTTATGGGTCAATGCCTTAATGCAACTGAAACAGTAAAGTTATGGGTTTATCAGTTTATCATCAAAATCCCCAGCCTCTTTGCTGACTATACCCCTGTTTCTGTATATGGTTGTATTCATTTGTTTACCAATTATATGCATGTCTATGTGCATCAACATGCAGATCCTCCATGATGGCTTCCTGACCCTTCTTGTGATGATTTGTGGGAAGGGATTGCCTAACCCCCACTACACCTCATCTGAAGGCGAGAAATGTGCGCAGTGGCGGGTCGCCTTAGCGTTGCTGACGGCAATTTTTGTGTCTCACCTGAAATCGAAGCTCGGCTCATGCCAGTTGGCCCCGGGTCCAGGGTAGATTCCCCACTGCCATGTTCGTTTAACAGAGGGTGCATGTGGCGCCCAAAGTTGATTGTGCACATTGTCTTAGCCCGTGCCTTCCAATTTGCCAAGCGTTTTACGCATATCTATGTGTCACTCCTCTTTCTCTGTGCTACCGTTTTATCACAGCCATCATGTGCAAATGCCAAGTTGCCAAGTTCGCAGTTGAGTCCTCTGCGGTGACTGCTGACAGGAATCTCATTTCCTTCAATTCTGCCATCAGCGCCTGTGAAAAAGCAGGACGTTGGCAGGAGGTGCTGTGCTTGCTGCAGGCCCTTTCAGGTGGGAACAGCAGTGCGGGGTGGCCATGGGATCTGGAACCCAACCAAATCAAGGGAGGGTCCTGGTGGACCCAGAGTGACTTCAGTTGACCATTCCACAGGTTTTCTGTTTGTTTCTCTAGTGACTCTAGTTTTCTCTTAGTAATCCCTGAGATGATCCCCAGAAAAACCAATCAAAACAGGGCATCTTGCTTCAACAAAAACCATCAAGGCTATCTGGAATCATGACCACAATTTGACACCAACACAATTTTTGGGATATTTTTGGGATATTACTGGCATATTGATGGGGTATTAATGTGATGTCCCATTTGACACCATTAATGGGGACAGGTCGAAGCCAGCCTCTTCCTCCTTGGGATGAGCTGCAGCTTTTTGAGGCCAAGAGCTGCGACCCGATGAGGTCAGCTACAATGCCATGCTGAGCGCCTTCGAGCGCCTTGGAACTTGCCACATTACTGCTGGACAACTGGAATAACTATGAGACAACAAGGAGAGAGAGAGTCTATAGTATTATATAGAGAGAGTTTCACACTGCAACTAGCGTCATGCATTTTTCACCAACAGAAAGGGAATAATAAAGGAAATGGTAGGGCAGGCAGTTTTTTTTTGCCGATTCAGGAAGGGCGGTCAGTGGCAGCGAGCCCTGCAAAGTTTGCGCGAAGCTCGAGATTTCGATTCCGAGATCAGCATCATCTCGTGCCACTGGCGGCAACGTTAAAATTGCCTGGTCATTGGACAACTGGCCTGGTTGGTGGTTTGTAAAAGTGATGGACCAATTGAGATAGAGAGTTTATTTTGGAGAGCTCGTACCTGAGATTTTGTTACTTGAGTATTTGGGATGAAAGCTCTGACATCTTGATCCATACCATCCATTGACATTGATCATTGCCCCCCTTGGCCACCCCTTGGGCGATATGCATGGTGCCAGGTACAGTGCAACCATCAGCGCCTGTGAAAAGTCGGGCCAGTGGCAAGTTGCATTGCAACTGCTCGAGGATGTGGCCCATCATTTGGGACATTGCTTGGTGTGAATGGGATTTGCCTGAGTATTCCAGAGGGTCTTGAAGTGAAAGAAAGGTTGACCTACCAAATCATTTTGAATTAGTCTCCACGTTTTGGATGTTTAAACTCTTTGGCTGCAAGTATTGAACTCACAAGATGTAGGGAAACTCCTGCAGGGTGCGGCCAGTCACTCCGCTATGTGTTTTCAGCAACCGTACGGCAATGGCACTGATGCTGAGAGCAGGGATTTTTCTGGTAGGGCTCAAGAATTGCTCAGTGTTTGATCCGCAATGGGCGCGGCCACAAAACGAAACTTTGAACACAAACTCTGACAGAATCTGTGGTTGCATCCCCTTGCTCGAAATTTTGTGAAAGCAGCAACCTCTCTGATCTGCCAGCAGATACTCTCGCTCCGGCACCAAAGAAATTCCAACTCCTTTCTCGCCGTCATTTCTGAGCTGACAGAAAAGAGTAAAATGTAAATTGTCAAAAACGTTTGCAGAATCATATGGAATCTAGACTCTATAATGTATGGTCAGCTCTCCATTTGCGAGCAATCAATCCGTAACTGATGGTTCAAAAAACTGTGCTCAAAGTGGCTTGTAGGCCAATATTCAATAGACATTAATAGACTATAGGCTACTGGCACCTCACAACTGGTGTTCATTTATCAAGGCAATTTCACGCCCCAAGTTGCAAAGGATTTCCACTGAAAAAGTTGCCCTTGAGGAGCTCCAGAGTGAGAATTTTCGTGGAGATGTGATTGTGTACAGTGCTGCATCTTGGTGATTAATGTCTGTTGGGAAATCCATGATTCATTGTTTGTCAGATATCTGGACATGTAGGAAAGATGGGGAGATAATTATTTTTAATTACACATTCACTAACTACAATTCTAGTAGTTATGCTGGTATATCTTGGTGATGAAATGGGCTAAGGATAAAGTTGAGGGGGTGGATTCACCTAAATCCTGGTTTGCTCCCCCAGGAGGGAGAAAAACACACAAATGCCAATAATATGCCTTCATTTGCCATACACCACAAAACGACCTCAATTCTTTGGTTAGCAACTGAATGGGGGGGTTCAGTAGAGATGCTTGATGCTTGGTGTGTCGACCAACATTTTCCCACAACAAAAAGGCTTCCAGTGCCCTGTCGATCAGCGTTGGATCTTTGGGCACCGCTTTTTCGCCCACTGAGGCCATCAGCGCCTGTGAAAAGCGGGGTCAATGGCGCCCTGCTCTGCTGCTTTTGAATCAGCTCGTAGAAGAAGAGCTGGAGGCGGAGCTGTGGCACGGCTTCATGCAGATGTTGTTGGAGAGGCTCCATTTTCCTTCTCCAAAACAAGATAGACAAGTGCTTCAGTATTGAAATGGAAGAATCAGCTAGCTGCGAAGACGCATAGAGGCTCAATTGGGATTTAGATCTCTCACTTTGTTGAAGATGGATGTCCCTGGTGTTGGGGTTTCAACGGGACACAACGCCAGGCAGATAGTGTCAGCTACAACGCTGCCATTGCCGCCTGTGAAAAGGAGCCAGTGAAGTCAGGGTATGCCATAGTCACTATCCCAGAAACCAACCAGAAAAGGGTCCTAAATAGTCCTAGTCATGATATGTTATGATAAACATCATCCCACTTACAACGGGCACACACCCAATTTCATGAACCCTTTATTGGTGAATGGTATTGAATCCTCATTCGCGATAATTTGGTTTGGTGGTTTTAAAACGTGTTTGGAACCATTCGCCCATGGGAATTCCATGATCATTTCGAATGATCAAACCGAGCTGACGTGACAACCCGGCCCGATGACAGGAGCAGTGGCAGGTGGCGCTGAAACTTTTTGCTGACATGCTCCGACTGAAACTGCAACCCAGTGTCCCTGGCTTGCAGTTGATGTCGTCCAGAAAAGTCGGGATGGTCCAAGGTTCCAACTGGTTGGTTTATACACCCAACCTAGATGAACAAGTTTGCTGGGTCTAAATTGCAAAGCTTAGCTTAGTATTGATGTCAAGCAGGCCAAATTATATATTTAGGATGATCACTTCACTTATCCCACTTTGCATTGAGCCCTGGGTTCCAAATAGAATTGTGGATCATCACTACTAAAGTTGTTTCTGGTTATTTCAAAATCGGAAATGTGCTCTTCATGAATCCCTAGCTTGGTTATTTCCCACATATGACTCTGTAAATGATCACCTTGCATAGTTATTATGAATTGAGAGATCAATTGTTAATCATTGGATTGTCAGGATACAAACTCAATTGTCTTTACTATCTCTCAATTCTGTTCTCAATTCTTACCAGTCCTTGAATCATTTGACTTTCAGGTTTTGCAGCTGCGTAGAGATTAATGATTTATATAATGCTCCTCAACATAATTTCATTTCTATAGAAATATCAATTTTCATCATTTGAGAGGATTTTTATATCCCATTATGTATTATAACCATATATATGTGTGTGTGTGTGCCAATCATTTCCCATCACTGCATCCCCGTTATTTCCCATTCTATTCCCATAAATCCCAATAATTTTCCCAGAATGACGACCTGTTATACAGCTTTACTTGATCCTCCAGCTTTTAGTTCATCCATAAATCCGTAATCATTCATTGGATTTCCTTCAACTAGTCATGAGCTGTTAAAAATTGGATTTCACTAATCATCCATCATATTTCCATTATATTGCCATTGTCCCCATATTTCGAACCAAACTCCAGGTCATCTCCATCTCCAGCTGCATCAGCGCCAGCCAGAAAGCCTGCCGCTGGCTGCTGGCTTTGGAGCTGCTGCAGCTGGCGGAGGCACTGGAAATCGACGGCAACCTAGTCACCTTCAACGCAGCCATGGCGGCCTGTGCGCCCTGGTGGTTTGAAAGAAGGATTTACCTGGAAGTTGGCAGTGTTCAGGGAGAAAGTGACCAACATTCCGAAACAAACACACTAGTTTGAATAAATCAACGCACTGCCCACTCTGCCTCAACCCTTGCTAGCCCAGCTGCGTGAGTCATCCATTTGGTTGATTTGTTGAAGGAAGGCGTTCCGAAATCAATAGAATAGACCCACAC
Organism: Symbiodinium sp. clade C Y103; assembly: GCA_003297045.1. Taxonomy (NCBI): domain Eukaryota; class Dinophyceae; order Suessiales; family Symbiodiniaceae; genus Cladocopium; species Cladocopium sp. clade C. The sequence continues at coordinate 96,847 of BGPT01000337.1, read as the reverse complement.
ATGACCAATTTTTTTCCCCATCTCTCAAAGGTAGCACAACAATTTAAACCACTGGCCAATGGTGATGCACCGTTCCAGGCCCAACCATTGCTTAAATCCATTGAACCATTGAAATTCTCTTACATATGTGACGATAAAAAAAAAAAACACACAGATGTACACATATATATATATATATAGTGTATATATATATACATACAATTTTATATAGTGTGTATATATAATTATATATATATATAACATGTTAAATACACGATATAACTCATATAACTTCCCATTTTGGCTGCTTGAAAGTGCTAGACACATGGTTTGGTTCACGTCTGTTCCGTCATGTTGGCAAATCGGGCCACGAGGCGCAGAGCCTTCGCTGGCGCCACACCATCAGTTTGCTGCGGCGCGCCAGCAGCGCCCTGCTGGAGGCGGATATGATCTCCCTAACGTTGATGACAGGACCAGGGAGGGCCGGGGGATGGCTGGAAAGATCTGAAAAGTTCCTTAGGTTTCGAATGTTTTGTTCTTTATGGTTTATGAAAATTGACAAAACCGGAGATTGAAGCGATAGCTGGCTTAGTTTGAAGGGTTAAATCGGCACTGGAATCTAAGAAATGGAGAGTGGGATTGATTTTAAGAAGGCTGAAGAGGTGATTAGATGATTGTTTAAAGCAATCCAGTGGTTTTAAAACATTTTCTGATGGTGTTACTGACTACCTTGGACGATCTCAATCGCCAGATAATTATATTTCTTGGTCAACTCACCAGTGAAGCAACAACACAAATAGTTTTGAACTGACAACAGTGGTCATGGTCCATAAACATCCATAAACGATGGTTGGCAGGGAGAATCATCCCAAAATGATTGTGTGTTGGTTATGCGCTCAGTCAGCGACGTGATTTTTCTTCGGCTTGGCTACACGTAAGAAGGGAGTTGAGTTGCCAACCACGACTCATGGCCGGTGATGCATTGCTGCATGGAGCATATCGTGCAGGGATGGCCCCCGACTGTGGAGAACACGGTCAATGATGCTTCTGATTCTGTTAATGTGGGCAGCTTCTTGTAACCTTGTGCGAGAGAAAGAACGTTGTTTTTCTATGTTTTTCTGGCTTGGTGTTTGAAAGTTAAGCTGCAACCAAGAATGGCAATGTCCAGTGAAAGGTTCCATCTTGATTTGCATACTCTATCTGAAAGTTCTTTGAACTGCTTTCTCTACGGCTACCTAGTTGGCTGTGCCAATGAAGGCGTTTTCGATGCTATTGAGTGCGGCACAGCACTGCGGGAGACTCTCTTGGAGGCCATGTTGCGGCTTTTCAAAATGTCCGGGCTGGTACCTGGAGGGATCATCCCACTTACTGTAGTACCCTTGGGTAAAACTAACATAGATGTGGAAAAACAACTGTTTCCCTCAGGAAATGATCTACGATGGGTTTTCCGCATCTATGCCAGTATGCAGGAGGCAAGTTCCCAAGTGGGTCATCACAAATGGGTTACCAGCAAAGGTTTCGCAGCTTCCCAAATACCTTCCAGAGCTTGGACCTACAATCATATCAACCAGGAAGAATCTCACCTTTCACAGGTTCCTTTCATTGAGGCTGGAACCATGCAATTTTGATGTGCTTGCTTGGAATTGTTCGGGACATAAGATGGGAATATGCACATACCACACATGCCTTAAGTTTAAGTGTCTCAACTAGTGGTGCTGATGTGGTTACTTTGTCCTGCAGGTGGAATGCATTGGTAGCAGCCTCACGCACTATTTGAAAGATGCGAGGGTCAGAAAATGAGGTGCTGCTGTTGTTGGCGCGTGAGCGTTTTTGCTCAGCATTGTTGGATTGGTTCCCATTAGCATCAGTGAACATCCCTTGTGTGTAGATGATGTTCCTGTCAGCCTCAGGGACTTCATCTGTAGTTACTACAGCTGGGCCTATTGCAAACACTCGCCCGCTCTCAGCCGCCTAGTGGCACGAGCCCAAGCCGGCGCCATACACCGGGCTCTGCCAGTCATGTGCGCGGAGCCCGGTGAATGTGTCATGACAGGCCGCCTTCAGCCGTTGGGAGCTTCCAGGTCTGCTGCGATGCCATTAACGAATGCCGTAGAACGGTGCAGTGGCAAGGGGCGGTGGCTTGGCTCACATGGCAGGGATCTCAGGAGCTGCGGCCAAACATTGTGGTTCATGGGGCCGTGACCAGTGCGTGTGAGAAGTCCAGCCAATGGCTTGAAGCCGCTCAGCAGTTGGCGAGCGTGGTGAAAGTGGGGCTGCGGAGGGATGTGGTGCTGCAGAACAATGTGATGAATGCTGGACAGAAAGGCTTGATGGGACTTGATGGGACCAAGTCTTTGTTTTCCTGTTCTCACCCCTGAATAACTTAACTGGTAATGTTGTGCATGCCATTAGTCAGATCCTGTGTACTCCTTTTGGATCCTTGTTGGTACTGGGTGGGTGTTGGATGATTGGCCAACGCCATGGCAGACGCAGGCACGGCATGGCCCATCTCTCTTGCAACCTTGGGCACCCTGCCCATCACCTCGTTGGAGCCCTCTGTCATCACCGTCAGCACCGGCATTGCTGTGCCTTGGAGCTGTGCAAGTGGGGCGCACTATGGGACGGCCTGGGTCGTTCCACAATAGCATGGGAGTGTTGGCACCTCTTTGAGAGCAGTGGAAAATCGATCTTTGTTCTGACATATAGCAAGATATAGAACGGATCTTCTAAGGATCCTATTGGTTTCATCATGGGAGGCCTTTCATGGCCTCCTGGCCACATGGGTAACTTTGAAGGCTATGGCGCGCTCCTCTCGCTGGCGCGGGGCCGTGCAGACCCTGGCGCTGACGGCGTCCAATGAGGTGAGGGTAGAAACTTGGTCCCAAAATGGGGTAACCTCTGAAGATGGCCATTCAAAAGAGAAAATTTTTGACACACCGATACCACATGATACCATCATGGAATTTGGCATGTTATTTTCAGCCAAACGTATAATTAGTCCTATACACTGCAACTGACACCAAAGAGCTATGGCGGGATGTGGATGATGCAGGCAGAACTCGCCTGCAGGTAAAACCACCTACAGTAATAGCATCTAATAACGACGTTATAGTCTATAGAACCAACAGCATTGGGGAGAGGAATATCCTTCATAACCAGCCAGGTGGCATATGGAGCAGCTCTCAGTGCATGTGAGGCTACGGCATGTCCAAATTTCCGGTGGGTTGCGGATGGCCAGGGTTTGGTCGTGAAATCATCCTTTTTAGAAAGTTTCTTCTCATCGAACCTAGCCATGCAATATCATGATATTAGATTTAAAGGTTAAATTTCAGCCCTTTCAAAGCAACAAACTATGTAATGTGTTACATCGAAAGTAGGATTTCCCACATCGATTTCCCATTTCCAGCAGCGTTCTGAATTATGATTTTGGCCACCTCTAGCAGGCAAAGAGCCAGTGGAAAGAGGCTGCCACGCTACTGGAAACTATCGACCTTAGAGCGCTGCAGACAAATTTGAGCCTTGTTTGCAGATTCCTGACCCAAGCGGGTAGAGGATCATTCAAGTCATATCCAATTGAAAATACCAACAAAACACAACGAAACCAGTTGTTTGTGTTTTGTTTTAGGGAAAATTTGGGTTCACATCCAGGTGGCGTCTCAAGGCTGGAGCGTAGGTATGGCCATTGGTTTCTCGCACTTTCGACGCCCATCCATTCCCTGTTTTTGGCACCCAGTTTTGATTGCTTCCATTTCCCTGTTGTCCCAAGAAGACTCATCTCATCATTCCTGGTGTCCTGGTTGTGATATTCCGATCTCTGGTGGCAAAATCCCGTGGACATCCGTGGGCACCGCTACTGGGATCCACGCAAAACTTGGGTGATTGACCCCATGCAACCGAGAGATGGCTGTGATACCACCCCTTTCACCTGCCATATTTTGGGATATACACCCACTATTGTTGCGTTGCCACTGGCGTGATCTCAGCGATCATTCACATTTATTGCCATGTATTTCTGATATGTTCTTGTCATTCCTTGTCATTTTTCTATTTTCTTACCGTAAACCATATCTCACCATTTTTCTATGTGAACACAACAGAGCTATCATGTCCTCAGATGTGTTCTGTTTGATGCTGGACCCCCATCAACCTTTCCTCCAGCGATCACCTCGGCCGCCGCGACGTCGAGGATAATCTCCAACACGGCCATCAGCAGTTTCTCATGGCACCTGGCAGTGCTAGCCTTGCGGGATGCCTCGGAGGACAGAGCTGGTGGGGTTGTAGATCATGTATTTTACCCTCTGGTAAACTAACATAACTATGGAAAATGGCCATTTATAGTGGACTGTCCCATTAAAAATGGTGATTTCCCATAGTTATGTTAGTTTACCAGAGGGTATAGGGCAGTCAAATTCATGAAAGTTTGAGCTTCCAAGGCCGTTGGTTTCAAGTGACAGGAACGCCTGGCAGATGAGATCAGTTACAATGCTGCCATCAGCGCTTGTGAGAAGAGTGGGCAATGGCAATGGGTCATTTGGATGGCAGTGGAACGAACAAGGTGGAAATTCTTTGATTCTTTTGGGAAGTGCATGGTTAAATTTACTTGGTAACCCTTGGTATTTAATTAGTCCAGGAGTCTAGCAGGTGATTTTTGATTCCATGCTTCAGAGTGGGACTAGTGGAGTACCAGACATCGCCAGTGCCATTGACAAAGGGGATCCAGAACCTTTCTGGTCATAAAGTAGTACTGTAAATATCCGCCATGGATGATTTGGGTTTGAAGTCGCTGGTTCCTGGTTTCAGTCGCACAATCGGATAGAGATTTTGGATGATTTTGGAGCAACTTCCATCTTTATATGACTAAGTCAACTATGGAAGTGATTCCTGAGCAGTTTCCCTGGTCTCCACTATTCGTACATGGTGTAGAATTTGGGGTGCAACTATGCCAGCTGGGTTTGTTTGAGAACAGTGTACCCTAAACCCAATGGTGAATCATCATGTTTTCCCAACAATAAATGGCTATTTCATTGGGGGTTAATCCCACAGCTATCCAGACACACCCAGTGATGGAAACTCCAAGGCTCTGGAGCTGTTGTCTCAGGCCCTGGGAGCCAGGCCAGCTCTGCCGGCCGAGGTCATCTGAAGGTCACATCAATACATCGATACCATAAGGATTGTGATAAGGATTATGACCTGTATTTTCAGATTATGGCTATTCTGGCCATTCTAGATGTTTGGTAATATTATCAATTGTCACATTTGATTGGTGGTTGCTTTTGTTATTTTTCAAGTATGTTCTGTTCAAGCAGATTTTGTGATGATGAAAATGAAACCCCTATCAAGAATTTTTTGAGGGGGATGAAGGATGCTGGTGCTTTCTGTATGTTCAAATCATCTTCAACCTCAGCATTGCAAGGCTAATCTCAGAGGTGGGCTACAGCGCCGCTGCCAGCGCGTGCGAGAAGAGTGAAAAATGGCAGTGGGCCATTTGGCTGCAGACAGTGGAACAGTGGAAAAACCATTGTATGGGGCATGGTAGCTGCCAATTGGCCTGAAGATGGTGTGTGCCTTGCAAAATGGCATTTTTGATAGTGGAAAACCTGCCATTTTCAGACACACCCATTTTATCTCGAAAATAGTCGTGGCTGAGCAAGCATATGTAGTGTGTTGAGGCCTCTTTCTTAGGCACGACATGCTTTGAAAACACCAAGGCGCTGTGGCTGATGACGGAAGCCCAGCAGTCCAAACTGCAGCTGGACGTGATTTTTTGCAGCGCTGTGATCAGTGCCTGCCAGAAATGCGAGGTTTGAAACCTGGGTTCGGGTTGCAGGGGATCAGGTGATCAAGGCATGATTATGATAAGTGTGGAAGTTCCTATGCTTCCATGATTGATGTCTTATTTGGCTCTTACCTTGTTTACTGAAGAGTTTGCAGCAGCTAGAAGTACGGTAGATGGGGGGAGCGTTTGGTTTGGCCCAGAGATCCAGACCCTTTGTCTTCAAGGTGGAAGTCTCTTCTCTGCTCCAAGATGTTTTCCCTTTTTCTCTCGTGGTGAGACCAGCAGCCCATCAGAACCAAGCAGCTGGGAAGGAGTGGCCACGGGCTTTGATGATGTTTCACGAGCTTTCGTCCTTGCCATGCGATTTGGTGGCCTACAATGCCGCCATCGCCGCCTGGGAGACTGGTGGGGATGGTGTTGGGGTGGGGCTGCTGTGTGTGTTGGGCAGGAGTGAGTTCACACCATGAAGAGGGTGTTGTGATCTGGTATATGTTGTGGTCATGTTTATGATTGAATTGATGATACAAACATACGACAGACTTGCAAAGCTCACTGGTCAGGGTGGGATGGACATGACATATCATTACATTACATCACGATATAGTGTATTTAGATATGGTGACATTTTGGGACTCCCCAGAGCAGGTGGTGAACACATCTCGGAAGCGAAGTTTGTTTCCAAGGGACGCACAACGCCGCAATATCACGTAGTATCCCCATAGATTAGGTTTGACGAGTTTCCCATTCCCAGTGGTCATGTTCAGTTGCCATACCAGACTCCTAAAGAAGGTCAAGTGGCTCACAGGCAACCAATGGCCGGAAGCTTTTGGGCTGTTGCAGGAGATCGAGACGCAGCGGCTTGGTCGGAAACGTTGTCGAATGATCATAGAGGATGTCAATGTTGATAAAACAGGGGTAGACCAATATTGGTGGATTTTGGTGGTATGGATTCAACTGATGGGGATTAAATCAGTTCAACATGGGGATTTTCCCTTGGTTGAACACAAAAAGTGACGTTTGATCCATCATGTTTAAGCAATATACCATAATAGATCAATGAGAAACACAATATACATCTATATATTGTGGTCCAATTCCGCATTCAAATGCAATTCTTCCCCCCTTTTCCAAGTCTACGGGGGCCCCAGGACCCTACAACCGGACGTCATCTCCCACTGCTCCGCCCTCGCCTGCCGTGGCGCCTGGCCCTCCGCCCTGGCGCGCTTGGAGCGGTTGCAGGCGTCGCAGGCGTCGCAGGCGGTGCTCAACGCAGCAGCTGGGCGACAGGGCGTGGCAGGGGGGGATCCTGGAGGAAGTGGCAGTTTGCTGCGACGTTTGTGGATTTTTAATGGAATTTGTTGGGATTTTGACGGTTCAGGTCGGTTGAAAGTTGTTGAAGACTGTCAGAGACGGGTTCCAAACCTCCACATTGGGCGAATTTGATGGCACTTTTTTTAAATCTTTTCTTGGGGGGTTCAACATGGCGAATTTTGATGCAAAGGCGTATTGACTTCGTTTGAGTTTCTGACCACCTGTCTCTGAGATACTTGCGGAAGCCACCGTATTTTCTTCCGAATTTGTCTGTAAGGAGGGCATGGTGAAAATGTTCAAATAACTGCAGATCGGATAGTCCGAAATGAGTACAGCTCAAGTTGTTCATCTTTTCCGTGGTCAGCCATTTCTTTGGTCCACTTCTGTAGTGCCTCATTTGGCCCACGTCATGCCCAGATCTCTGTCCCATCTGAGGTGGCGGGCTCGTGTGAGAAGGGGGGCGAATGGCAAATTGCAGTGCAATTGTTGGATCAAGGCGCATCGCCAGGAGAAGCCAATAGCACAATGAAAGCCCGTGGAATTGTCAAACAGTGGTGTTCAAAATTGGCAATGAGATTGTATTCATTCTATATTTAGTTGGTAAATATGGTACAGTGGTATCCCCCAATTTACCATTATTAATTTGATACAGCTCTTGGAGAAAAGAATCAGTTCCGTCAGAGAAGGCAGTGCAAGGAGTCATGAACATCCAACAAGAACACAACAAGGGTCAGGGACCATGGTACCATTCGTCTGGTTGTTTATGCAATATATCAACCCACAAAAGATCGAAAAACAAAATCCTCCTAAGATATATTGGAATAGTGGTGAACATATACGTAGTGGTAAACTACAGTGAATTCCTGTGTACTTTTCGATGTTTTATTTTGGGATCTACTTATACCCTAGCCTAGACCCTTCAAATACCCCAAACAAACAAGTAACAAGTACTACGATTATGGTGTAAAGCACCATGTCTGAGGTCTAGATAGCACACATTTCCTGGAGTATTTGTTAACACCATTTAACACCCCATTTCCTGTCGGTAATTTTTCCTTGCGAAAGGTCATGAGGACATCATCAGCTACAACATCGCCATGGGCGCCTGGCACCAGGGCGAGCACTGGCCCGAGGCTGGGGTCTTCCCCACGTCCCAGTGGTCCCAGGTGCCCTGCTACTACCTCGCATCGAGAGAGTACTTGTTTCGGATGGGTTGAAGACACTACGGAGCAGTTTCTTGAAAAAGCTGCGCACTTCAGTCTCTCGGATTTGATAGATTTTAATAGATGGTGATGCAATAACGATCACACGTATAATATTCACTAGGCATTTCAGTAAAGAAAGGGCATTCCGCTACCTGGCTCCCTACAATTTCTCCAACTCCTCCAGTGAGTTCTGCAGGTCCTGGCTTTGCTTGCAGAGCTGGAAGCAACACTGGCACGACCCAACGTGATAAGCTACAGATGCTTGGCCTTGGCTGGGCACCAATCAGTCTTGGTAACTGGAAACTGGTACTGTAACTACTGGTGACTTCAAGACATTTCAGATAGAAGAATGGAGTTTTTACTTTTTAAATGGGGTCTAATATGGTTTCATCAAATTTAGTTTGATAGCTGTTTAACCTTGGTTTGAGGGACTTGCTAGTCTGCTTGTTGCCAGAATCGCTAAGCCGCAGGGGAGGTCGGTCGATTTTTATGGGCCATAGACACCTCGAAATTATGAAGATGCAACAACTATATAATTAGTGACGGAGACGTCAGCAGCAAACGTTTGGATATGACATGATCTCACAACAGCTATGACATTAACTTTCTCAGAACAATGTATTGCAATGCATTATGATTTATAATGCATTACATGTTTTAATGGATTAGATATATATATATATATATATGTATGTATGTCTATTATACGATGCTATATTATATGTATTGCAGGGTATTTTTTTGCACACGCATTAAGTACAACCCCTGCGCCGCCCGAGGCGTGGCCATTGGTGCCGCTCAACTTGCTGGGCGCTGGTTGTGGTCCATGGAGCTGTTGCGGAAGCTTCATCTGGGGGGCCATGTGGCCTGGCTTAAAATATCTTAAAATTGTGGTTTTACCATCAAAAAATTGTGATTTTACGATAAAACATTGTGATCTTACCATCAAACATGGTGGTAGAATGGAATGTGAACGAGAATATAGCTGAAAATAGTATGAAATAGTAGGATACCCTCTCTGGTCGTTTAACGGTGTGCTTCACCATTGCTAAAGGATATACAAATCATCTCTGGGCAATTTTCCAGCTATGTCCACGTACCGGAGGGTAAGTTGCTTCTTGTTTTTGGGTCGGGAATTGTTTAGATTTTGTTCCTTGTATGTGTACGGTTCCAATAGACAATTGTTGCCATTCCAACTGATACTGATCGAACCCCAAAAAGGCCGATGCAACTTGTTTTGTTGAAACAAATCCAACAGGCACCACAGGAACGAAGTGAGCCGACACGGAATTAGGGGTATGCAAGACCATGAGACATGAACAAGAAATGAAGGGGATGCCATGAAAACTATAAGTAGCAGAGCCAAAAAGGTCCAGCAGAACATCAGCCCTTCAACTGGCCCTACCTGGCACCACCAGTCGCCCTTGAGCTGTTGCAACCAGGTCGCCAATGTGATCACATACAACGCGGTGATGTGTGCTTGTTTGGAGGGAGGACAGTGGCAGATGGCCGTTTCATTGCAGCATGTCCAACATGGCAAAGAGAGGTCTACCAGTTTTAGTTTAGGGTGGAAATAGTTTGATGCACTGGATGTACAAAAATGATTTCCCCCTGCCACCTTGGAGAGCACCGCCACCTTGCCTTTTATCTTCCGCCTCTTCCTGGCACAATGGTGGGGACCATCTCCCAGCACCATTTGTTGATGCTGGGATCCACAATTCAATAGCTTACTTTGGAAGCCAAGGTATCAAAGCAGCAAGCAGCCAGACGCAATCAGCAGCAGCATTGCTACCAGCGCCTACTTGTTGGCTGGGAGGCTTTGGGATGGCATTTTGTTGGGAGGGATGTGTGTTTGGAACCGGTGCAGTAAAGCGCGGGTATGCGCATGTGCAGCACTATTTCTGTTGAGTTTTTCGGATCCTTCAATTCCAACGGCACATTTGTAGCAGCACTTGAAGCATGCCCATTTCCCCTGGTGCATTGTCATATTCCACTAGCCTTTTTTGGTGGTCCTTGGCGGCCTTGGCCCCGCAAGGTACCTGGAAGCGGTAGCAGCCCTGGCTCAGTTGAGCCAAAAAGCCTGGCAGGCAACGGCAGTGCTCAAAAAGATGGCTGAGCTGCCGGGGGTGGGGTCCAGCACACATCTTGGTTGATCTGTCAAAAAAACAACAACACATATCATATTGATGATTATATGACGTTCCACCAATTTTGGGATGACGATCACCAACTCCAAGTATTTTGATGGGCTGAAACCACCAACCAGTTTTGATATCCATGAATCAGCCATTCAATTATTTATTGTTGGTTCTACATTCCGATTTGTTGGGCAAATTTTGACATCCATTAACATGTTCGTTGTCTACATTACATAATGCATATATATGTATATACTTATTTGTTTGCACACACACACATATTATATATATATATATGCACACATGCCCCTTTTGGATAGTGCAAATCCATCCCTTGTAGGGCCTGTGCCATACGCGCAGCAAGCTTTCAGGAACAGAACGTGAGGCAGATCCAGCTACTCAGCTCCAGCAGTGTTCATATTTACGATTTAAAACTAAACTCTATGTCTATATAAGTCATACATCAAATATCACTCAAATCATCAATTTTCAGTCACTTCCCCATGTTTCATCCATTTTCTGCTGATTAATTCGTTGCTCCCATTGCGGCATCGCCTGTGACGCCAGCCATGCCACTGCCCATGGACTCCTTGCAGCGACATGGCATCGAGACCAAGATCTCGCAGGCTTTGGAGAAACTCGACAGAGGGCATGGGATCCAGGAGCGAATCCCACAGTTGGAAAACATAGATGTGGAAAACCAATGGTTTCCCTAGGAAAATGGTCTAGAAATGGTTTGTTTTCAACATCTTAGTTTACAGGAGGGCATGGGAATCCCACATTTGGGACCGAAACACCATTAAACATCCTGCTTACCAACCTTCCACTTTTGCTACTTGATGAAATTGATCCTGGGAATCTTTCCAGTAGCAGACGGAAATAAATTGCATGGCCCTGTTTAGTATTCGTTGGTACCCCGTACCGTCTGAAAATGAAATCTGACAATTAGGATTCCCTGTTCTCCCTGAGCTACATCATTCGGGTATATAAATGCCGGATAGGCGGGGCATTTCCCATTGCCAGTTTTTTTTGCAAGAGACGGGTGCCCAGGGTTTTGAACCATACCCAGATGGCTGATGTATGGCCAGACTTTTTTGATCCAGTCTTTATGAGGAGGTTTCTTTTGTTGAAAGGCAACATCTTGATGCAGGTGTAAATATATATTATATATGTATATATATATATTATACATATGCACATGTGCATAATAGTATATTCAAGAGCGGTGATAAAGAGTGTTTTACCTCATTGTTTCTCTCTTCAAAGGTAGAGTATTGGGTCCCAGCAACTCAAGAAAGTATCCTATCAGTGCTGGTGACTCCTGCGTTTTATTTTGGTGATTGTTCTGCATCACTTCTGGCAATCAAAGAGTAGCAAGGCAACGGCAACCACTATATATTGGTCAATAATTCTATGAAGCAACACCATTTGTAGATGCTTTACCTATTGAGAATGGTGACCTTGGCTTGCCAGGATGAGTTTTGCCTGCCACTTCCCACCACCCCACACGCCTAGGAAGGTGAAACAGATCCTTGGGGCGGAGAAGTCACCACAAATTGCAGGCCGCCTTCCAACACATTCCTGAAAACCATCCCCAAAAAAACTTGAAATGCAAGGAATCCAAGAGGAACATCACCTTCCAAAAGCCCAGGTTTCCATGTGGTGTCTTTTGCTTGCTTTCTAGAACTCAGAACCCAATTTGTTCCTATGTTTTAGTGCTTGATGGGTTTCAGACATTAGCTTTAAGTCTTGGACAAAACATGGATGTGCCCTTTTTGCACCGCCGCTGCTCCCTTGTGGACACTTACACCTGCCTCAGGGGATGTTCATCATGAATATGAGGCAGTGCTGGGAGGGGCGCAGTGGTGTTCTTCTCAGCAGTTGGAGAGCTGTAGTTAAGCAACTGACTGAGCCTGATTCCCAATCACAGGGGATGATCATTACAGTCAGAACAAATTTTATATAGATTGGACCCCCCCAAGTTCCGAAACTGACTAACCACGGTTGCTACCCACATCCAGCCAGCTGGAGTCCTCCCCCCAGGACAAGTACCTCCTGGTGGAACGAGCCACGAACATGGCAGCGGCTGCTGAGTTGAACTGCCTGGGCATGTTGGGCCTGACGCCTCAACACCTGTCCACCTTGAAACAATGGGCCTCAGGAGATCGTGACCCAATGGGGAGATGTGGAGAAGTGGAGATTTTCCTGGGAAAGCAGTTAGGGATGCTCAGATAGAGAGAGTTCGATTGATCAAAGTTCATTCATGTTCTGGAAATATGTGAAAATGATGTTTCAGATATATTCAGATATCTGATCTTGAGTTTGTACACTTCTGCAAGAGCCGGTGCACCAGGACAGGAGGTCTCACTGCGTTTCAAATCCAAAGAGCAGTGCAACTTCCTTCGGGAAGAGACACGAGAAGAAGAGGCTCCCAGGAGTGAGGGGGTGCTGCTAGTGTTTTTGGGTGTCATGAGTTGGTGCAAGATACGAAGGAAACGATAGATTGATGGCCGTGACTATGACGGGTATGATTTTCCCATGCAATATGAATGGTGTGGCTTCCAATGTGTACGCCATGTTGTCAGAGGGTTTCAGGGCGTGGGATGAGAGTAGATTCGGGAAGGCTGATCATTCCCCAAAACCAGCAGCGGTTGCCGAAACATCACTCCAGCAATACTCGATACCATTAAAAAAAAACAACAACAGCAAAACATCCAAACACGCATTGAAAACCTAGTTCTACATCATTTCGATCTTCATTTTCGGGGGAACCGCCTATGGGCGCTGCAGGAAGCATGTGGAGGAAGTCACCGTGGGGGGAGTCTTGCGCAGCGCCATCACCAGCAAGGTGGGGTCGCCCACCTTGCTGGCATAGCCTTGGCGGTCCGGAGTTCCCCAACCTGGCACTGAATCAGTCGTCAATATGTGTATAATATATATATATATCATTTCATTTCATTTCTAGGCGTTCAAAAGTGTTATATATAATTATGTATATATATATATATATTATTATGTACATTGTTCATGTATTCTATTTATATTGTCTGTATTGCAACTATAATACCATGATTTTTCGGACTAAACTTTATATTTTTGGAGGTATACGGGGTACCCCAAAGGCAATGCAAGGAGTTGTTTCTGGGGGAAATATGGGAGGGACCCCTGATATTTGTATGGCACAGTTTTTTGATGTTTTCCAGTAGGTTTTCCCTGAGACTACTGGCCTCAGGCAGGGGGGCTAGATTACCAAGAGGACAATTTTGCGTATGATCGCCAGTAAGAACATGTCAAAACGGGAACAATACCTATAGATCATTCATGCAAGGTGTATTCTCGTTCGCACGTTTGTTTAATTTTGTTTACTACAAACATCACCTGGGTGTATCGATTAAAGTATGTGTGCTACACATGGTACAGCCTTACATACCAACAGGCCCAGCTGGTGGCCAGGTGGTTACGAAGATTACGGAGTATTTCTGGAGCTTTGAGACGAATTATGTGCTTGAAGCGTTTCTTGCCACGGGTTGTCGGGTTGAAGGGGCCTGCACTTAGGAGGAGATAGGAGGTCCTCCCAGCATGGCAGTCGTGTTTTTGTCCAAAAAAAAAAGTTTGGCTCGCAAGACATGAAGAAAACATGTTGTACGATTTCTGGGTGGCACAGCTAGGGTTCTTGGAGGTGATCAACCAAGGTTCAAGGGTGTTGGTGCAGAAGCTTCTGATCGATTGGTGCTTTGGAGCCGCCAGGGGCAGGCCGGCCTCAAACTCTGCCTAGGACCCAACTTTGACCCTTCTCTCCCTGGACATGGGGGCTGGGTGGTGGTTTCAAATAAGTACCTGATTACACATTCATTTCTTTTTGCTGGTGATCCATCCTGCCTGGCATGATCTCGGATGATCCTAAAGTTGTAATAAATATTTTCCGGGGTGGTGAAACCCACCAGCCTGGAGGTTAAGTATCCAAAATAGGGATCTATAGGGTTGACTGTAGCATGTATCATTGTAGCATCTTTACATGATTTGTCTGTTAGATAGAATCATTGTTGCAACTGGTTGGATTACTTGGAGGATAAACTAGTAACTATGGTTGTAATGTAGCCCATCTTTATTTATGATATACGGGACAACCCAAGTCCGGGACTTACTGAACAAGGTTACGAACCACTTGCTAAGCGGGAAGATCCTCTAAGTAGATAGGTGGGTTTGGCAGATGTAGAGTCAATTCAGCACGCAACATGCATCACCTAGCATACAGCAACCTTTTGATCCATGTCATGTTTTTTTTTTTTTAACTGGAATCCGTAAATTGATACGTTTTGAGGGTTCGCAGTTTTGACCCTCACAAAAGACATCGCTTCACCATCTGAAACCACCAGAGGAACTTTAGCACTTTAGCTTGTTTATTCCTGATACTTCCTCGGAAGAGAAAGAACGAGATAGATAGGCATACAACTTTTTCCCCCCACTTCCCCGTCAAAAACGCATGTAAAACACTGTTCTGTTTCTGCCCCAAAAAGCCAAGAAGACCTGCAAGACACACACACACAGACAGAAAACATAACTGCAACTTGTAGCTCCCCCAAGAAAGAATCAACCTCCAACTTGGGGGCGCCGTTTGGGGTCCACAACTATGGTCATATAACCACTCACAACTGGAACTGCATTGATTTACAGATGATTTTCCCAGCCATAAACCTCCCCTTATAGGGGATTTCCCATGTCGGGCTAGGTGGAGCTGAAGACGAGCGCCAAGTCGCCGGCGCCGCATCCGGAAGTGCGCTCTCCGGCGGTGAACAAGGAGGCGCCATAGCAAACCCCCCGGAGTCGACCCTGGTTTACAGCCATGCTTTTGGAACACTCTAACGATTTTTTGAAGAGAAACCATGGAGAATTTACTACGATTTGAAGGGTGCATTTGTCTGGATTTTATGAAACATATTGGAAGCATTGCCAAAAAATGAAAATCAACAATGACAGTTTGCTCGTCAGCAGCAGCAGTTTTGACCAAATCATCATCCATGAACTGGGAATCCCTATGAAAATCAGCTCATTTGGTGCTGGTTGCGGGAGGTGAACATCAGCTGGTTGCTGAGAACTCTGGCAGATCCTGCGACCCCCTCCTTTGCCATCGATCGCACCATCAAGAGCTGCAAGACACCACGGAGGAATGAGGACTGGCAACTTGAGAAACTGAGGATTTCAACAGCAACAAATTTAGATTTGGATTGATTTGGCTGGATTGACCATCAAAAATTGGGGATTTCACTGATGTATAATGGATATGGGTATTTTTAGTAAGGAAAATCAGGATAAACCATTGGATTTGGGGGGTGTCCATCCCATTTGGTAGCCATTAATTTTGAAAGAGCCAAGTGCCGAACATCTTGTTCTTGAGCTTCTTTGTATAATGGATAATGTTCGACGTCAAGCATGGGGATTGAGTTATTGATCTACAACCTGGTGATATTCACATGAAACTGTGCTTTTGTGCTGGTGCACCGTGATGAGGATGACGGGTTCATGTTGCACTTCATGGTTCAATTAATGGTGGCCGTGGCCAGGTCCAAAAAAATGGGTGAGAACCCAGTCTCGACTCGGCAGGACTTTGACAAAGCCTACGAGCATTTCATGGCACTCTCCAACTGGACCATGTACGTAGCAGACTACATCAACCATCTTCGAACTGTACAGCCTCGTTGCTTGGACCAGCTTCTGTATGTCCGGCTATGGGTGGTGGTTGGCATCCTGCCACACATTTTTTGGACGTTCTTGAAGTTCTTGTGGCATGTAGATCTTGAAGGTATGGATGAGATTCAGAATAGATTGGAGATATTTCATGATGGTAAGATGAGGTGAGCTAAGGTAAGATTTATTCGTTCTTCCTGTTTAGTGGGTGGGATTGGATTCGATTGGAGGGCACAGACATGCATTATCTACGCAGAGACGGACATACTACACCTGATGCATTTGGACGTTACAGATGAGCAGCTATAGATTCTACAGCTTTTGGATCAATACACTAAGATGGAGCAAAGCGTTTCTCATGACTTAATGCATATTTTGTTTCAGTATGAAGAGATTGAGGATTTGATTCTTTATTCATTCACGAGTGCATGTACAAGCATACAATACAATTATCATTTATTACGTACATAAATGCAAACTCAGCGCGAGATTTAGAGAGAGAGAGAGAGAGAGAGATAGAAAGATGCATTTTGATGCATTTTGGGCATAGTCGTTTGCTGTCCCCATGAGGCAAGATTGATGACAGCGCGCTCTCCCTGGAACACGTTTTTGTGCCTGTCACGCCCATCATGTTCAAGGAAGGCATTGGCGAGATTAACGAGACTAGACTGAGGTATGGGTCAAAACCAGGATGGTCATCCACCCAAAATATGAAAAAAAGTAGGTCTGGGTCCATCCCGCGGTGAGCCTTTGTTCTTGCTGAAAACTGACAGTTCCCCCAGAAGTGCACCAAAATAATATACACTTAATCCAGCACTTGAGAATTCTGATTATATATGGTGTTCATGTTGGAAATGTGGGTTATCACTTGTATGTTGATTACCCGGCTGGACTACCTTTTGGAAACCCACTGGTTTTTGATTGTTTCTTGAATGCACGTGACACGCGTGGCTCACCAATCAACTGGTACCACTGAAAATGAGGACCGCGGGGACTGCATCAGACATCAGCACTGTTGGTGGCTATTCATGATTTTTTTTTACAACTCTTTTGCCCCTTTTGGTGGCATCCCTGGATCAAAACTAGCATGTACTTGTAGCTTCAGAAACTGACTTTGGAACATCCATAGTTTTCTCATTGAACATTCAATTCTTCCAATCCTTTGGTGCACATAAATTGGCACCACGGCACCATCCACCATCCCTTCAGTTGGTCGCCGCCGAGGACACCGCAGCTTCTTCGTTGATGTCGGTACTGCCCAAGGGCGTGGCCGAACCGTCGCTGGTGCTCTCCAGCTCGGCAGGAAATTTGCTGCTCAACGAGCAGATGCGCAGCTTGAAGGAGACACAACTGGGAGGGTTTGGGTTGGGCATAGGTGGAGTATAGGTGGAACATGGGGGAATGACAGGGAAACCTCAGGTTTCTTAAGCTTCACACCTGAAAAAGGATCCAAAAAGAGTTTTATCCAATGATAGTTTCCAAATTGATATCAATGTTGTTTTATTATGTAGTTGATTTTCACGATTTCTGGGTGTATTTGAGATGGCCCAACCCTCGACTTCGCCTTGCAGGAGCAGCACCAGAACATCCACAGCTGTTTCGCGGGTGACACTGGCATCTTGACAGCGGTCGAGGCCTGCATTTCCCTGACGCTCACCCACATGAATGCCGTGGCGCACCAGTGGGTGCAGGCCGTCGATTATGTAGAGTGGCCCTGGTGGCAAGCGGCGGAGTCGGACTTTGCGTAGACACCCCTCGATTTTTGGACCCCAAAATGAATCTATAGATCCAGCAGAGGAGCATGGTTTGTAGCGGGGTAACGTTCAATATTGGGGGAAATAGATTTAGGATTTATATTGCAGCGCATTGATTTTGGGAGAGCCGAGGGTGTGTTCTATCCCTCTTACTCATCTTACTCAGTGTCAAAGCCTTAAAAATCACTTGGTAAGTGGCACTTTCGGGTTAAACGCAACCTTTCTGGTTCCAGTTGTATTGCAATACATATAGAACCTGCTCAGAACTGGAACGGATGACACCCTATCAGGCAGGTGGAAAAAACATGAAAATCCAGAGCTGTCAAGGTCGATGCTTCGCAAGCAGTTGGTGGCCGCCATTGGCAAAGAGGTTTCTCCATCAGAATTCGGGCGACTTGCTGCAATGTCTGAGACGGTTGTTGTTGATGTGGAGAGTCGGGTGGGGTTGAGGTGACGTTCTGTGGGTGTTGTGGCTGTTGGTTAGGAGGAATGAGGCTTCCTTCATGGCGCGTTTCAGGTCCTACATGCGGTTCCACTACCGGAAGCTCTTTTTGGATGCCTATCAGCCGCTCAGCGATGTTGAGTTGGCAGCCTGCTGCTGTGAATTTAGCAGCTGGGCGTGTTCACTTCCTATACTCATAACTCCCATGGTTCATTCCCCCCAGTACATGCAAAGAGGTTTCTAGGTGTGGATGATTCCGTCCGAGCAAATAAAGATGGCATTTTGGAAGTGATTTGCACATAGGGGCGTTCGAATTGCTATTTGTTAGAGCATACCTTCCGGGATCAGAACATATCACAACCCTTGCCCATTGTCTGGCTTCTATCCCGAGATCTGCTCTGATACAACCTTTTGGTAATCCAACCTGGCAAATACATGCAAATGCATGCAGATCCTCATTTTGTTTCAATAATAACTACCCCTCAATACCCATCAAACCCAGATGAATTGAGGAAATGCATGGGATATTGATGAGGAATATGTCTGCAGCATTTCGAAATATCACTTGTATAGATGAATGTGAATTGATTATAGATTATTGTCATAGATATAGATTAAAAGTGAGTATATAAATAAATAAATAAATATATATATATATATACATATAATCATGTATTGCATAGACGAAGACAATGCATGTGTAATATTTTGATATATTTTACATACGTCCGCCCATCCCACAATCATCCAACGACCATCCAACGATCACCCAAAGGCCCTCGCAATTTTGCTTCGCCGTGCGTCGCTCGGAGCAGCACGGACCTGAAGGCACTGTGAGTATCGAGGAGGAGTCCTATGGCGAAGGAGGAAGCTCAGCGGAAAATGGTTCTTTGGAAATTCCAAGAATATCCATGAAGAAGATGCCCTAATTTTTTATATGATGAACTTTCCTATATTTCCCTGAAGCCTGCTTTATTTCATCCATTAAAAGAGCTGGGGGCTATGACGAATAGTGAATATTGATGAATCTGAAATTTCTTTGAAACCGTACGGGCTTGGAACTGTTTGACTTGCTATGTGGCTGTGCACGTGGGCTTTTTCTTACCCGGTCAAAATCTCGTGGAACTTTGAGGTTTCACAAACCAGGTGACCACTCCAGTCTTGTTCAGGTGCTGCCATGCACACGCCCATCGTCACCTTGGAAAACCATGGCAGCACGCCGACGGCCCCTGGGACCGCGGTGAGTGGCGAGTAACCCAGGAAACCGGGGGGCATGGTAGTAGGAACCCAGGAAACCGGGGGCATGGTAGTTTCCTGAAATGGGGGAACATGGGGAATCATCCAAAAGACGTCCTTTTGAGCTGGGAAACCAATAGTGTTGGATGTAGAAAAAGACCATGGTTGAGATAGGATGCGTCTCGGCATGGGATGATTACCCCAAATGCGGATTGTGTAAAACGATATGAAACAAAACTATCGAATATGATGGCTAACCATAGCATTTAGGTGTTACACCAGTTTTGGACAAACCATGAGAAACCCAAAACCTGGATTTTGAATAATTTTTCAATCCACCAGAAATGTAAAGAATCTGGAAAGATTGGGAAGTTTCTTTGATTCTAGCCAAGGAATGGGAGGCACATACCACACTTGTGCTGCAGGGTATGCAATGAAATATCACCCCAAAATATGGCCCTATATTGTTTTTGGGTAGCTCAACGTAGTATTTAAAGAATCGATCCTCGGATGAATTCCGCGCTTGGATGAACTTAGTGATTTCTTTTGTTTCCTCTAAAGGGGTTCAATTTTTGGATCAGAAAATACAAGAACACAGGGTAGGCTCCATGGTTTTCCCATATGTTGGTCCCTGGTCCATCCATGTGGCCCCCCATTGGATGCAGATCCAAGGTCATGAACTTTCCCTTGAGCGCCTCCACGACGGTGTCCTTCACAGGGCCCGTGCATTTGCACGGCTGGCTGTGCCACAGCTTCTCCGGACAGACGGGATCGGGCTTGTTCCTCAAGTCCCGCGCCAGGCGCAGCTTCCAGATGCTGCCAGCCATTGGGATAAGGGCGGGGCCGGTCCGGTTTAGTAATGAGTAATCTCAATCAAGGATTTAGAAAACCCAAGTTTAGTGAATCTTTGGGATATGGATGGATATGGCAGGGATTAGATTTCGAATTGGCATTGCTGTCTCATTCAATTTTCGGGAACCCCCTAATGGATCCTATGTCGACATTACGTCTGTTCTGGGATGGACATCCAAGTGGGGCGAAGGATGCCTCTTGAAGCATTGTTTGGGGAATAGATGGGTCAAAAAGTTCAAAGTTATGATTTCAACCAACCGAAAATAGAGGTGGAGCCAACAAATGTAGGCTTGTGGGGATGGGTCAAACACTCACATTCTCGATGATTCTCGAAATGAACGGTGAGAGTGCACATCCAGAAGAACGGCCTTCTTCCATTGAAAATCAGCAGCCGCGATGGGTTTTTCAACCATAGCATTTTGAGTCAATGGTGCATCCGTGGGGTTGCCTTCCTGCAGTCACCAGCAGCTTATTTCCGTTTCGGCCCACCGCTTATATGTTCCCTAGAGATCCCTAGAGGGTTGTCGCCCAAAAGCCCCTGTTGGTTGATGGTGACATAGGATTAGATACAGGGGAACCACCAATCTTAAACATGGTTGTACTATGTTCTACTAACTGGTGTAACAAGGGGCTGATTCCAACATATTCTAACCCAACCCATGGGAACACCAACCAGGCCATTTCGCCGCGCAGGCAATTCAGTTCCATGCTGGTGCTGGTGGGCCGCGTCACGTCGGCCACATCCTTTGATCCGACCTATGCGGCCATCATTCAAAACAAGGCGGGACGCTGAGCTGGGAACAACCACCCGGGGGAAAACAGGATCTAGCATATGATCCAACCAATGGAGATCAAGTAGGCAGATCGGGCAGATTAAGATGAATCTATAGTCACTATAGTCGAATGTTTGGGATGCTCAGAGTTTGAAGTCAGATATGATGATTGATTGCTTTGGGGCAATTAACCCCATGTGCTGAGTCGCCACGACCTTTAAATCATGTTTGATTTAGTCTGTTGGTTGGTTTCAAGTTTTCTTTCCCATCGGTAATTGATTACTCATGTCCAGGTGGGTTGAACCTACGAACTGGATCAAATCCCCTATCTCAAACACTCCTTGCTTCCAGGTTTGCATTCCCAGTACGTTGATGGGTCAACTTATGTTGCAGTATCTCAAAGTATATCATTATGTCCGCATCAGTTAATATCATGGTGCAGTGTAATGAGTATAACGTTATACATTTACAATGCCCATAGGTCATGGCCACAATAGCCATATGATGTTGCATGCGATAATCTGATTCTATATATATATATACATAAAGCATAGGCAAGCTATCTTAAACATTCAGAAAGGCAATGTTAAACATCATGCTATCAATATAACAGGGGGCTGAGGGAACGTGTTTGAGGCCTTTTCGGGGCCTCTGCAGGCCTTCAGCCTGGGCACCGAGACAAGGGAGGAGGATAGAGCAGCAGGATTTTAATGCGAAGTCATGCAAGATCAAAAAAAAATCGACCAAATGATAGTTCGCTATATATGATTGAGATTTGAAATGTGGTGTCTTAGAAATACCCCGTCTTAGAAATGTGCGCCCGTCTCATAAACCAAAGTTTGTTGTACGGGAGGGTTCCACTAACAAAAAATGAGGATTGCGTTTGCTGTACAGGAGGATCCCAATAGTAGTCAATAGCACAATAGGAGGATTCCATGTAGGTTCTGGGTTACCTTAGAAAAGAAAAACAGGGGACTCAGAAAACTTTCTCTGAGAGCTGCCTGTGACTCAAGCCGTGCACTGTNGCCCCTATTACTGTTGACTTCGTGGTGGCGCGTGCAACTGGATTGAGCGAGTCTGGCAATTACCATGTGCACCCAGGCTGCAACTCAAAGTTGATGATAGGATCGCATAGATTAACTAGTCATATGGTATGGTACGGTAATGCCGAAAGAACTGCACAGGACAGTTGTACCAAGCTATCCTAAACTAGGGCTCACAGCCTGTAAACAATTTTTCACTTGTGTNATGGTATGGTACGGTAATGCCGAAAGAACTGCACAGGACAGTTGTACCAAGCTATCCTAAACTAGGGCTCACAGCCTGTAAACAATTTTTCACTTGTGTGGAATTCCAGGTTTCACTGATTGAAGTTAGATTGAGGGTGTGTGGTCGCTGGGCTAGTGTTTTTACCATGAGGATCGTCGGCAGTGGCAATGGCAGCATCGTCAACAGGCCAACAGTTGTACAGACCCCAGCATCTCTCAGCAGCACAGAGTGTCCCAATTCCTGCCACTCCATGTTCCAATTTGATCCCAGTACAAGCCCCAACGGCCCCAATATNCAAAGGCTGATCCATTTTGAAACCTTTCCTGAAGGAAAGAAATTTGGCTTACCATTCCTCAAGCCCTACAAGTCTGAGTCCCCTTTTTTTCAAAAAAAACATGGACTCAGGAAAACGCTTTAGCACACACAGAAGCTTCAGTACTTGAAGGTAATTGCGATATATATAACGTATGTGCAATCATGGACAACACCCAGCTGCCGATCGGGGACCTGNGCTTTAGCACACACAGAAGCTTCAGTACTTGAAGGTAATTGCGATATATATAACGTATGTGCAATCATGGACAACACCCAGCTGCCGATCGGGGACCTGGGGCAAGGTTCCAGATCTGGATTGGGGGTGATCGGGGACGAAGACTGACGTTCCAGATCTGGATTGGAGGTGATCGGGGACCTATACTGACGTTCCAGATCTGGATTTGGGGCGATCGGGGACCTAGACCGAGGTTCCGGATCTGGATTCAGGGCGATCGGGGACCCAGACCGAGGTCCCAGATCTGGATTTCGGGGTGATCGGGGAGCTGTGGTCGGGCAGCTGACCGGAGCGATCGGGGAGCTGGACCAAAGTTCCAGATCTGGATTGGGGGTGACCGTGGCGCGATCGGGGAGCTGGGTGACTTTCAAACGGCAGCGGTTTTCCAGATCTGGCAGGCCATGAAGATTGGGCCAATGTCAATCTGGAACCTTGGTTGAGGTTCCAGATTGACATTGGGGATCCAAGCGCTTCCAGATGTGAGAATGGGGGAAGATTCTTCAATCTCATATCTGGAAGTGCTTGGATCTCCAATGTCAATCCGGAACCTCAACCAAGGTTCCAGATTGACATTGGCCCAATCTTCATGGCGTGGCAGATCTGGAAACTGCTCCAGCCGTCTCCTGTGGAAACTTGGTGCAGGTCCCCGATCGCACGGGTCAGCTGCAGCTGATGACCCCAATCCAGATCTGGAACCTTGGTCCAGCTCCCCGATCGCCCCGGTCAGCTGCCCAACCACCTGAATCCAGATCTG